>JAQIXB010000391.1:0-18615 GCA_034697405.1 Mesoplophora pulchra | reverse complement strand
TTATATTATATTATATTTTTATGTCACAATTCTATTATCTTAATATACAAACATTTTATATATGTATATTTGTACATTCCTATATATGTATATATATTATTAATATTTTTATATTATTCTTATATTATTCTTATACATTACCTGCATACATATAAATGTAAAATTATATAATATAAAAAGCGTATTATAAAATGCATTTCTTTAAAATATTCCCAAAAATGGAACTGAATTTTATTTTAGTCATCGATTTTGTCATATAAAATTTTATATTTTTACATTTTTTAATATAAAATATTTAATAATAAAATACAAAACATGCTTTTAATGGGTTTTCATTAAAATTATACATTTAAAAATGCTTAAAATTAAAATTACAGTAATTTTTTGGTATAATATTAAAGATTTTAATTAATTAAATTACCGGCAACAAAATTGGCACTATGATTTGAGGGTTCACATTTAACATTCAATGAAATGTCCGATAATGAAGTAATATATGAGTGATTAATAAATTCGACGGAAGTATTTCGCCTATGAATATATGTGCCGTAATTATTTGTATTATGACAGTGATTAATTTGATTTAATACGTGATTATTATTATTATGAGAATCACAGACTATTTCTTGAGATGATAGTGTCTTTTGATCCGTGTCTAATTCCTGATTCGATATTGAATTATGTCTTTGGCTGAGATAATAATCGCTTATGGATTGTGTGAGTCTATGTGTTAATGATCCAAAGTCAGCAAAAGTCGTTTCACGTGACATTAACTCACATGATTCAAACGGTAATATTTTTGTAATGCCGTAACGTAAATGGATAATGGTAATGGCGACACACATATATGACACAATGGTTCCCATTCCCATAAATCTTAAAATTGTTCGAATGTCTAAAAACAATGCAATCACAGAACAGAAAAGGCAACTGACTATTGTTGCAGGTAATGTCACCCCATTACGAGCATCGTATTTAGAACATAATGCTAATAATAAACCATCATTTGAAAGATAAAATAAAAGTCGTGAATGTGCTAAAAGCGATGCAAAAAGTGATGATATGAGTGCACACGTCGCACCCGATATGACCAAATAATTCATTCCCAACAAATTACGAGTGTTAAACGCCTTTATATTCACAGCATTCATTAATTCATTTATATTATTATATTTAAACATTTTACCTGTAAAATTGATGCATTTGAATCTAAAAGGGAAAAGGGAACTAATAATGTAATAGCGATTGCTGATGAAAAGCACGTGATTAGTCCGACCAAAAACGTTAAACTGATCCCAATGGGAACAGCTCTTCCGCGATGTTCACATTCTGCGGCCATTGATGCAATTATATCATAACCATGAAATGAGAAAAAGCATATCGATGCCGCAGAAAATATCTGCATTTTTATCCAATATTTTAATGTTTTATTTATATACATTTTATGTATTTATAGCATTTAATTTAATAAAATGTAATAAATATTAAATTAATAAAATAAGAATTATGCTTTAATTATTTAAAACAATGTTTAGTTCAATAAAATAGAAAGGCGCATATACGTAGCATTTTAATACAATTAATGTTTTACGATAGGGTGCGATTAATTTAAGGTACCATGCTTAATTTTCCATTTTTAAATAAAAATTTTTATTTTATAGAATATATTTAAAAGTAATTTTATAAATAAATTACTTATAATAAAAGAAATATTTTCCATGTATTTCAGGTCTAAAAAATTATGTCCGATTTTTAAAATTTCAAAATTCGCAAAAAATTTATTAACCGATGATTCCATTTGTGTTTAATGCTAATTTTTTAATATATTAATCGATATGTTGACATTTTAACCCCGACATTTGTCTAAATATTCGCTGTGACTATTAATCATTTTACCGAATGACCCTTCAAAATATGACTTTAATTTTGTTTAATAATTATATTGAAATATATTTTTTTTAATTTTATATTTCACTTTTATTTTTTAGCATTTATAATAATAATTTATTTTTTAATTTGAAAAATAAGAATCAAACTCAAAACATCTAAAAAATAGGTGGTGTAACGTTAAATTAATCGCACTCTTTATTTTTGTATTAATGTTAGTACTATAGTACTATGCATGTACTTTAGTAGAAACATGCAGTACATTATTAAGAAATAAAATTGCAAAACAATATACTCGTTTTTGTAAATTAAGAAACTATCATTGCACTTTCATTAATTGCCTTTTAATAATGAGAGTGATGGGATTTCTTAATTTACAAAATCTACAGTAATGTACTTTTATATAAGTTTATCAGACATACTCCTGTTACTCCATTGGGGAAGAATCCGGGCCCCTCTGTCCAATTGTTTGCATCCATATCAATAATGCATACTAAAACTATTCCTCCGATTATTAAAAGAGATATAAATACTAATATATTGTTGCATATGCATACTATCTAAAGATGTAATAAAATTAAAAATGAGAAATTATTAGTTTCTTATGAGAGTTAAAATTTGTTGCAAATGTAATATGTGTAATTTACTTTGAGATTTCGGCTCAGCAATAGTCCAACGGTCAGAATGACGATGACAGACGCAATATCAATGAAACCATTTTCAAATCCCGGGATATTAAGAAAAAGCTCAGATTTCATTCTAATGCTAGTAATTATGGTACCGTTAGAAATGGCATCAATATATTGTACCCATGATTTGGCGGCCAAAGCACCCGCTAGTTGATATTCAAGCATCATTGACCAGGCAACAACAAAAGCCGGTAATTCACCTAAAGTGGCATATACGTAACAATATGCAGAACCTGCTCTTGGAAATCTACTAGCCAATTCTGAATAACATAGCCCTATAATATAACAATAATATAGTTACTATTATATTAAGTATTTTTAATTAAAGTTTCACTTTAAAAGTAATATTTTATTATAATAATAATGCTTTATTATAATTATGCGATCCTTACAAAAGCGGTATCATTAAAAAGAAAAACATATTTACATATAATCGTATATGAAAATAGAATCATTTTAAAAGGGATTTAATCTCAAAATGAGTTTCTCAATACGATCATAGTGCGCTTTATACTTTCAGTGATATAACATTGTTTATTGATGCAGAAACGATGACATATCATGTTTGAGTTTTATGGTTATATATAAAATAGCAAAAGTCATAGCAAAAGTCATAGCATAGCATAGCATAGTATGCCCTATTATTTCATACCCGAGAGGCACGATGCCACGGCGCTTATGAGGAAACTCACGACCACTGAAGGACCTGTGTATTCTTTCGCTGAAAACCCTAATAAAGCATACACTCCGATCCCAATGATTGTCGAGAGACCTTTCAATATATTAAAATATATATTTAAGATTTATATATATATTTATATACATTTTATATAATTAATTTAAAAAATTAAGTATCAATACGATTTCAACTTAAATATTATGTTATATACACATGTATATATACATATAATATCATTTAAATTATTATTTGATGCGTAACTTTTTAATATGATACACTGCTGTATGCTATTGTATTATAAAGAGCCTTAAGACTTAATTTGTTTATTAAATCATAGTAATCAATAGTATAATATAAAAGATGAAAAAGCATTTTACTAAAATGAAAAGAGCCATTTTTAGTATGGAATATAATAATGTATTTATGTAATAAATTATAGGGTTAAAAGTTTGTTTTGGCTTTTTTCAAATGTAATGCATTGTAATGTGAGGTACAAAATAACACAATGTTCATGTTCATATGTAATGCTTTTATGAACGCATACGCCTTTGAGAGTGACTCTTTAGGGAAAAGCACACCATTGATTTATTGTTTTACTGATCCATTACTTTAGGGCCAAAGAAAGGTTTTTGAAGACCTCAATAGAAAGTTGATTAAGACACACGAATAAAAGAAACAATTCTTTTACTTTTAGCAACTAGCAACTAGCAAAATTATTCAATTGTTTACAGGTTTAATTCATTAACCATTTCCCTTCAGATATAATGCACTTTCATTTCATTCGATTGAATTACTATTGAATTACCATTATAAAAATAATCAATAACAATGTATTCTTTATACATCTATTCATTGTTGAAAATAAAACCTTAAATATAACAATGGAAAAATTACATTTTACTTTTAAATTTTGAATAAAATAAATAAAGCATATGCTGCTTTATAATAAGTATTAAATTTTAATTTAATACACAAATATGTCATTACATTTCTATTCATAAAATATAACGTCATTCATTAACAAACATATCCCTATGAATATCTAAATTTATTACTTTATAATTAAACAATTAATTTCTTCAAAAATTTTTATAATTAAATTGAAAATCAATTAAATTTTTAAAAATAATTTTCTATTTATTTTACTTAATAAATGTTATGTAAAATAAAAATTTTATATGATTTCAATTATACCTTAAGTTTAAAAATAAAGTATCATCGATGCAATATGAGTTTGCGAATGTTATAATTATAATTACAAACACTAATTCTATACAAAAATTTCCTAAAAAATTACATGATAATGTCAATAAAAACAAAAGTGTCTAATTTTAAAGGAAAATTCTATGCTTTATAATTTCAATGCAATGGAATCACTATAAAGGAGTTTCACATTTTAAAATCACTATTTACTTTATGGGACCCGTCATTTTTGCCATTATATTATTTAAGTATTCATAGAGTCTAACAAAAAATTCTGTGATAAACACGGTCAAAAGTTTTAATTCTCTATTTAATAGTTTCAAAACTTTTTAATTGGGATCTGGACAAAAGCCCGAAAGTCAAAATCCCGAAAAGCCATAAGCCCGAAAGGGTTAAAATCCCGGAAATAGTGAATACGGTTAAACATATTATTTGAACAAAAATATATATTTAGTTTTTTATGAATTTTAACGTAAGGAAAGGCGTGTGAATACCCACGGCGCCTTTAGCCGCATTTTTATTGTAATTTAAGTGTTGGGAGACTCAAAATATAAGTGATAATATTATTAATTTTTTTTTCGGGATTTTGGTCTTTCGGGATTTTGACCCTTTTGGGCTTATGGCCTTTCGAGATTTTGTACCCGAATCTCTTTAATTTTATACTCAGGGTTTTGAGTAAATTGAAATTTTTAATTTACATATGAAAGTATGTAAATGTACTTAAGGGCTTTCAGTTAACTTTCGGTATGCGAAAAATGGCAGTGACTGCCTTTAGATAAATATATACAAAATGTGATTTAAAGTGCTATGACGGACAAAAATTGACAATAAATAGCATTTACTAATAAATAATTAATATACAAAATTTTAAGAATATTCTTTATTATTATTATTATATTAAACACCATAATATTCCATCTGAAATTTTAACTGTGATAATCGATATCGTATGATATCAGTTATGACTGTTTTCTTATAATTGATTTAAACATTATTATATCCCTAATATCAGTACAAAATTTTTAATTATTAAATTAAATAATATAATTTAAAATTATGTAAATATATGTTCATATTTTTGAAATAAAATTTCATTTTATAAATAATATTATAATGACAAAAGTATATATAAATGAATAGTATATTTTAAGCGTAACTAAATATAGAATAAAAAGTAATTTTAAATTAAAATTTTTCATGTCAAAAATTCTGATTAAATTCGGTGAATGAATAAACGGTAAATTTACCTGTTAAATGCATATATACATATGCATTTATATGCATAATACGAATGAATAATTATGGGAAAAGATATGAAAAAAGCATTCTAAAATATAATAAAACATTTTTGATAATACTTTTGTGATTAGCAAAATGAGCATTATGACAGTGTAAAGAAATAATGAAAGTATTATTGAAATGAAATTTATATATTAACTTTGTGTTCACTAAAATGAGAAAAGTGTAGATGTGTCATGCTTTTTCGCCACACTCACACTATGCATTAGGAACACATCCATTATTTGAAAGATGCACTTATATCCTGATAAAAAGTGAGCACTAAGGAACTATTAAACATCACAGATGTTTCTTTTCTTTCGGAGTATTTCAATCGAAAGAACAAAAACTGAGACTTTAGTAGACATTGATACTCATTCCATTCTCATTAAGAGATACATTATATGACTCTTTCAGAGATTTCGATTATTTTGATGTATTTCGGTATTATAACTATTCAATTGTCCATTATATGTGAAATGACATTCATACCATATACTGTTGTGACATAAGGGATATCACATTCTCAATCGCCTCATGAAAGATGTTTTATTTCCAATTATTAATCTCACAAAAGACATACTGTTAACAAAATAAATACTAAAACTCATTACTAATCAAATACTATACAAATTATCAATAAAAAATTGCAAATATACTGAAATCATAATTTTTTAATACATTTTAAAAATATAAACATAATTTAATAATAAATTCAATATAAATGCTAATAAAGTATTTTAAATAAATTATAATAAATATGCGATATGCATATTAAAATATATATGAAAATATGTAAAAATGCAATCGATACTTTTTAATAATATATAAATAAAATATAAATTCATAGGAAAATATTTATATATAGGATTATATGTGACATTCTTTTAAAAATCAGGATTAAAAACCAAAATACCCTTAAACTATTAACATTTTATTATAAAATTAATTTTAAAATTTAAACATATTAAAATTTTAGAAAATGTGTCAGTGAATTATTATAAATTAAGACCCTAAAATTATCATTTATTTTTGATTTTATCCAAAAAAACACAAAAATTAAGTTTTTTTTATTTTAAGCAAAAAATTGCAAAAAAAAATTATTTTATTTCTTTAAATAATCGAAGAAAATATTTATAAATATGAAATACATGTATATTTATGCCAAAAATAAGCATATTTATAAAAGAAATGACTATTTTCAGAATCTATTTAATTTATAGATTTAAAGAATTTTAAATTTTAATGCTTTAATTAAAAAATTATTGTATTATTTGTAAAATGACAATAGTATATAATACAAAAGCGTATATAATACTTTATATTAATATATATGTAATTTAATTGTATTTATTTGTAATGAATTTATGCATATGATTATTGGATTTTACCTATGAATGTCCAAAAAAATTAATCACATATTATTTTGAAAATGCACATAAAAAGTAAAAATGTAATACACGATGTTATACAATGTAATACATGATACGGTATAAGAATATATTCTAAGATCAGCTATGGACGTTTTTATTGTATTTTTTTATTGCATAAAAGTTTGATCATGGGTGTGGTGTTAAAAAACTATCATCTCAATTATCATAAAATAAACTATTTACTATTAATAGTATGAATAAATAGTACATACGACATATAATGACATATATGAATACCATAAATCATAATTTATAATTAGAGCCCTAAAATAGCAGTAAAAAACTTTTATTATCTTAAGAGATATCAAAGAAATAATTAAATATGTGCCCATATGTATAAAAATTACGACCTTTGAACCCAAAATAAAATTGATTTTTTTTGTTAATTTTACTTAAAAAAAGAAAATTTAAAAAAATTATTAAAAATCAGAAAAATGTTTATTTTTCCATATTTTTAATTATTCTTTTATAAAATGCACTTTTGAATTATCAGATTTTAGTATTTTATTATCATTATGTTTTTTCGATTAAATATATCATTTTACGTCATGTAAAACATTTACAATCATAGTTTACAATGGATTCACATATATACTGATATCGGTACATTTAGCGTTACTATTTCATTATGAAAAATGAATATCCCGTATGTGTTTTGTACATTTATTACTTAATAAATATGGCATGCATATAGCATATTCGTATTAAAATACAATAATAACGCTAATTGTTCCGATATCAGTAAACAGAATTTTCAAAAATGCATAAAATTTTCCAAAAAATGCACCTAAAAATGTCATAAACATAATTCAAAAATTCAAAAAATTAATTCCTTTACTCCCCTCTTAGTATTTTTAAAATTTTTAAAAAGTTGCTTTTTTTGCTTTGTTTGGCACTTAAAAAACTATTTTTGGTCAAATATTTTGCTTAAAATTTAGGTCTCTATTTATAATATATATATTATCTATGTATATGTTTGTATTATAAATTTATATTTATACTTTTACTTATTTTTGTATATAATTTGAGCATTTAATACATGTTAAAACTAATACTAAAGCTAATGAGAAAAATGTTTTTTTACTTAGAAATTATAGGACTATTTTACAGTCAATCGAAATAATTTAAGAGATAATGTTCAGTCGAAAGAATGCAAATGCTATAAATGTAACTGAAACATAAAGCAATGTGCATGCATCACATTCATATGCAAAATAATATCTCAGATTATTTCCACTGAACGTAAATACATATTCACTAAAAATTGATATTTAATTCATAAAAATGTTATTTTTTATATTTTGAGTTTTTTTTCATAAACACCTATGCTAAAAAATGCTTTTTTACTTTTATCAGATTTATTTGATCATTTTGTAAAAAAAGTGATTTATCATTTTAAATGTAATAATTTTAGAGATTTAATCTAAAACTACGATGGGACATTTCGATGGTCCTTCAAACATATGCCATAATATTTTAGCATTTTTAATAACCGTATAATTATATTAAAATCTTAAAAAATTAATATCCTTTAAAATTAAAGAATTTATATAAAGCGATAATTAAATAATTTTTAATTAAATATTAAAACTTAAATAATCGTATATTTAAAAAATATATTCGTTCGTGTTATCATTACCCTTTTACCCCGCTTTTTAGACTCAATATATATATATATATATATCGAGTCCTTTGATCATAAGAAACCCGATTAATTATCTTAATTATTTTTTAATTTATTATAAAATACAAAACTGATATTTTTTAATAATTGCGCCGTAACCATTAATAGGTCATCAAAATTATAAATAAAAATAATGATATAATAATTAACAGAAATAAAAAAGTGACATTTCCCGGGGTCATACTGTAAAGTGTCCAATATTGTCACAGCCGATATTCATGCAAACAAATGTCAGGGGTTAAATGTCAATATATGGATAAATATAAACACAAAAAATGAGCATTAAATTCTAACATATATTGGGTCACGTCAATGGATTTAAAAATATGGTCATTTTCAGTGATTTCTAATAAATTAAAAATCGGAATATCGGGAAATCGGTTATCATTTTCTGACCGGAAATATATTGAAAATATTCCTTTTATTACCCTAAAGTCCCGTGTATAGTTCGGACCCGTGCATAACCCGCAGCGTTCAAAATATATGTAGTAATTTTATAAACTTTTTTGTATCAATAAATAACCCGTACCCATGTATACCCGCATATATAAAAACGTAGTTTTACCGGATACAAAAGCCTATCTTATAAATTACGTCTAAAAAATACATTGTATTTATATTATTTAATTTATTTTATATGTATTTATTTATTTAATTTTTATATTTCTTTATATTAGTTAAGTTGGGTTAGGTTAGGTCTACGGTGAAACTATGGTTAGGTCAAAAAATGATGAAATAATATATAATGTGTGTAACGTAATTTGTGTACATCCCTAAAATGGTAGTCGCTTGTCCTTCTTTAGTTCTCATATTTGTAAATAACAAAAGTATTTATTTATGATAAAAGTGTTCAATTATATTATACTGTGAATTTTTTTTAATTATAACGTTAAAATATAGGGATTTTTAACCAAAAATTAAAAATAAAACATTAATTATTAAAAAACAAAAGATGCATGGTTTCAAATCGGGTTTGTTTTACACTAGTATTAAATATTTTACATAAAAAATAAGTATGCATTGTATCATATATAATAATTTGGCTAAAGTGCAGAATACCACGAAAAGGCCCATTCCCTTTGTTATTATACAATAATTGTTATATTATTGTGATCAGCATTAAGAACTTAATTACAGTCGAACCCCCCTAAGACGGAAGCTTGGTCCGGTCCCAAATTTACTTAAACAGAGAAATTTCCGTCTTAAGGGGTACTTATTAGAGACGGACACTTACCCTGATCTCAATCGATTCTGTCTTTGGGGGGTTCGACTGTATTATTATTATGCACATATTAACTAAAATATAACATTTTTAGAATTATGAAAACTCTTTAAGAACATGTTATTGATATTATCATTAAAGCAGTTTTGCGTCTATGATGTCCGCTTTGCAGAAGTTTTACTGTAATTTTAATATAAATTTAGAAATTGATAGAATGTAATTTATGAGCATTGTTTAATTCATTATAAATTGATACTTTAACCGTTTTTAAACATTTATAAAATTATGATATAATACCCTTTGAATTTTTCGGTATTAAATAAAAATCACATAAAAGCATATATAAATAGCATTTTATCTTTGCTTTGAATAGAATCACACCTTTCAATAAATATAAAGATGTTTATATTTTAACATCGTTTTTATCGATTATATTAAAAAATACTTTTTTATATCAAAAAATTTTACAATTTTTATAATGATGTTTTTAAACTTTTTAAAGAATTATAAACATAAAATAATTATTTTTTAACTTTTATTAAATTATAAAAAAATAAAAAATTAAATAAATAATAAAAAATGTTAATATTTAATGCTATTGACAGATGCCAAACGTTTTATATTTATTTCCGATGACATTTTTAAGTAAAATTTGTGCTCAAAAAATGAATTTTTATTTATTTATTTTTATATGTTTTTAGATGCAAAAAATATTAAATATATACGAATGATGTGAGAATATGTGAAAACATTTAAAGTCCTAATGTCTTTTGCATTAAAATCTGAAATATTAAATTTTTTAATATTCGATATTTAATTAATTTTTTAAAAAATTTATAATAATATAATTGAATTTTTAGAATTATAAAGCATTAAAATTTTATATTATAAAATAATTTTAAAGATCAAAATCATTTTTTTAATTTAAAAAATAAAGTGTTCAGAGATCTATAAATTTCATTAAAAATTTGTATAATATTAATATAATACTATAATATTATTAATTATTAAATCAGTAATTTTTTAAGTACATTTTATTAGAATTTTTAAAAAATTTAATAAAAAATTAAAAAATTTATAAATAATGTCTAAAAATATGATTATTCAACAAAACTAATATAAAATGTCATTTTAATTTTTCATAATTTTACATCATTTTATTTAAAATTTTGAAAAAATGCTTTTAATTTTAAGGTTTTTAATTTCACATTTTGACAGTTATAATTCTACAAAAATCACATCTTTGCATATAATATACATATGATATTCAAAAGTATGAACTGAAATATATAATAAAAAATAAAATAAATGATAAAATTAGATTCATACCGATGCATGTAATATCAATGACCGAAAGTGCTTTTTGAAGGATGTGTCCGCCATCACCGGGCGATGATCCGATTTTCTTTCGCGAAAGTATCTTTAGTGCTGAGGTGAAAGTATCGACCATAGTTACGCAATTATCTTTTACATTAAATTATAGTAAAATTAAAGTTAATGTTTAACATTACTTTTTACAGATTTAACATATAATTTAAAATGAGTAATTTTTTGAAATTTTATTATAATAAAAAAATGCATCATAAACATATTTTTTTAAAAAAAATACTATCACTTTAGAAGTAAAACATATTATATTTTTGAATTTATTTTTTAAGAAAATATAAAAATTTCAGAGTGATATTTCATAATATAAAAGTAATGCACATATAACACAATAAACATATACTCTCTGTCGACTTTATAGCGATGAATAAAGTAATAACCATGAAAGGACACACCTGATCTTTCACAATGTTATTCTGCGGTCAGTATCTGTAACATTTGTTACGAAATATTTGAAAATGCGCACCGCATATATATTATATATAAATTGACATATATTTTCAAATGTAAGAATTACTTAACACTTTTCTTGACTCTTTTGAGATTTTATATCTTAACATATATATATGAATGTGACAGATGTTTGTTGCAATATTATATCCAAAGTTATAATGCAATTGGAAAATTACACTATACATTTATTGTGATACATTTTTCACATTACCATATTTTTATAGCATAGTGCTTTATAAGAGTCAACTATTGAATGCGTAAGAAACACATATAGCAAATAAAGCATATACCAGAGTTATACTAAACTATAATAAGACTCTAGTAACTCGAATGTCCACAGAGTATGCACACATTCAAACGCAGTGTGAAGCATGAATCTATATCTATATCTTTACTTAAAACACTCAGTTTTTTGCAATTGAATTTACCGATATATACGAATATATGCGCACACACACATTACGATATGCACAGACACATTTACAGTATTAACAGTAAACGATGATATTCCATTAACTTTTATCCGCACATTAACGATGCAAAAGAATTCACACGTAACTATTATGTGATTCGAAATTAATTTCATATCAATTAATATAATCTCTTTTTAAGTTCAGGTCATGCTATTTAATGCCTTTCACTTTCATCCTTTTCATATCTCATCTATTACTTAATGCCATGGTATTTAATTATAAAATAAAACATTTAAAGATATAAATTTTAATTTCAAAATATTTAATAAAATATGCCATTACTTTAAAAAAGTATATAAAAATTATTTAATGATTTTAATGAAATTTAGCATTTAATTGTAACGATCTTTTTTATACATTCTCTAAAACTTATTTATATAATATTTAATATGCATTTTGTGTACTATGAACTAGTATTAGCAATATTAAAAGTGTCATTTCAGATTGACACTGCTTTTATGGATTAATATTATCAGATGCCTGTCAACTAATTCTATTTACTACCATTTTAGCAGTACACAGCTATTGTTTTGCAAAATCATCAAAACATAGAAAAAAATATTTGTAATTATTATTAAATTATAAATATTGATTTTTTGAGTGCTTTTAATTTCTTAAAAAACAAATATATATATATATATATATAAAAACTCTAAAATTTAATTTTTTAAATGATAAAAATTAATAAAAAAAATTAAAGATTATATGAGATTAAAGAGAAAATGTGTGAAATAATACATCAGTGCTTTCGTTAAATAAAAAAATAAATTAATAATGACATAATGACATAATGAAATTATGTTATAATTTATGATTTATAAATCAGCAGTGAATAAAAATAAAATTAAAAGAAATTTTTACATAAAAATAATATTTATTATTAAAATAATGTTCACATAACTTTTTTTTTAAAAAAATGTTATTTTTATATGCGTAATATTATAATATATTATATATATAATAATTATTATATATATAATAAGTAATAATAAAGTTAACTCTGAAATGAAAAATACATATTTATGTTTATATTATTATTGATTATCGATATAAATGGAGATTATTAAATCTTAGAACACGATGGTTAAAAGCATATGCATCGACTGATTTTTCAATTATTTTCATTTAGAAATATGTCAAAGAATAGTAAAAGTATACTAATGGCAAATCAATCGGGTATCAGTTGCGTATGAAGCATTATCTGATCAAAACACGTCTTTCATCAGAACCAATCAATTGAAAGAATTCATCGTTCAATTTAAGTATAAAATACTATATTCATTCTATGCTCATATTAAAGGATGAAAATAGATTTTCATCCATGTATTTCTATTCCATTTCTGTGACTAACGAAATTGAATGAGTTTTTTCCGTTTATATACTGTATTACTAGTATATGTTGACTCTTTTCACGCTCATACAATCCTTTGCATTTTCATTTCTCTCTAATGCATTTGCAAACTCTTTATATCGTCGAACGAATTTAAGTACTAGTAACTAGTAACTAGCAGCTAAGGTCTTGAAAATTGACCGAAATTCAATATTATTTTGAAATTTTGTTTGTGTCACACTCCTCTATTCCCGGTTCAAGAGTTTTCCATTATAAACACTATTACTATTACTGAGTTAAATTTTTAGCTAAAAACATGCGAATTTAATATACTAACGTTACTTACGTATACTATTTTTATATATAATATTCAATAAAAAAATGTCCGCATAAACTGTGAAAATTGAATTCTTTGAAAAAAGTGTGAACGGAGCATTATTAATAGAAAAATCTCTTTTTTGACCGTACTATATATTTATATATATAAAATATTACTTAAAATATTATTAAAGAATATAAAAGTGACACACCGCTTAATACGTATGTTCATAATGATAAAGACGATCGTACATTGATTTTAGACCACACATGAACTTATAGTATGAGATACACTTTTTATACATTAAAAAGAACGTGATAAAAGTTTCTTTTCATGTATTAAAAGTTACAAAATTTGAGACAAAAATAAAAAAAAAATACAAATTAAAGCCAAAATTAAAACTGAAATGCGTCACAATAAAATTATTGTTCTGACATAAGAACAAAATGATAGCATAATGAACAGAGAAAGGAAAAAAACGTATTTATTCATTACAAATATTACATATACATAATACATATTAAATACATTTTTAATTTTTTTTAAATTTTTCAAATATTTTCCTATATAAATAAGCAATTTTTGTCATAATAATAACTGAAAAATAAAAAAGTACAAAAAAGCAAATTTTATTAAAAAACTAAAAAAAGCACAGAAAAAGCATAAAAAAGCATTTTGGCCTAAAAAAGCAAAAAAAAGCACTTTTATTTTACTTTAATCTGTCATATATTTTATAGATATGGACACATATCTACTTATTTTTAGGATATTCTTAAAAAAATAAAAAAAAAACAAAAAAGCAGTTTTGGACACTCTATTAATGACATCATTTTCAGTAATGATTATGTTTTATTACTTTATTTATACACTGAAACATTAATTCATTAATATAATACAGTATGTTTGGTTAAAAGGTATCATTGATGCGCAGCTTAATTCGCAACATTATTCATATGTTAAGTATTATAAACATACGAACACATACAGACTGTGCGCGTCATATTCGTTTCGCAAATAACTGCGCAAAAAGTAGCTTAAATATCAGAAATACATTACAACACATGTATAATGTTTACAAAAATTGACGCGAAAAACGTGTTGACGCGTACGAATATGACGCGCACAGTCAGTAAGCATTAGCGTGCGCATATAATGATACCTTTAGAGCTCACAGAGGGTATATAAAAAAAACATAAATTCATAGCACATTTTTCGAATGAAAAAGCATTTACAGTCACAAAAGAAGTAAATTTCCAAAATATGCTAAATTTTGACATTTTTTATTTTCAAAGAATCATGCAAAGAATGTATAATATTTACATGAATATTTCTCCTAAAATATTTACATATAATTTTTAAATTACATTTTCGCTCAATTTTTTAATTTTTAAAATATTTAAATTTTTTATTTTAAAATTTAAAGTACAAATTCCATAAACTTTGATATTTAAATATTAGCATATTAAATATTTTTAAAATTTTCATAAAAATTTATTGATAATTTATAATTCGGGGCAATTATAATATTTATTTTTTATTTTTTCAGAGATATTAAAAACAAAATGAATGTAAAATATTAATTTATAATATTTATATATGGCAATTATAATATAAAGTGATGTGAGACAACTTTTTGTATTCATTTAAAATATTTATTCAAAAATTATATTTAGGGGTATGACACCCGACCTAAACCTCGTGATATAAGACCTGGTCTTATATGTGAGGTAAAACGGTAGTATTAATATGTGTTATAATTAGAGACCTAAAATCACAGTAAAATGCTTTTTTATTTTAAGAAATATCAAAGAAATAATTAAATATGTGTTCATATCTTTTAAATACAGCGTATTACACAATAAAATACACAAAAAAACTTTTTTTTTCTTTTTATGCCGCAATTTTCTTAAAAAAACAGAATAAATTTGGTTTTTAATTATAAGACCCTTCAAAAATGAAAAATCATAAATTACTTAAATAATTAACAAATAAATAATTAAATAAATACTTTAATAATTAATAAATACTGTGAAATAAATAATTAGAAATTACGAATTTAAATGATTTATTATTTATTTTGTTTAAAAATTATTAATTATATTAATTGAACGTTTTATATGTACATAATGGGTCCTATAGTGCTGGGTTAGAAGAGGGTTCTATAAAGTGAGATTAGAGTGGGGGTTCTTATACCTCGAGTTATAAGACCCCTCAAATGAGCACATTTTTAATCTTAAAAAATTGATCATCCCTCGCGATATAAGACCCGGTTTTATGTGTGTGGTAAAACGGTAATCGATATATCATTGTAATGAGAATTGTGTTATGAATGGGAATTCAGGAAAGGAATAGGGAAAAAGGAAGGAAAAGAATTAATCACAATTATTTTATAATTTTTTACTAAAATGCAATTATAAAAAATGTATTATTTATAAATTTAAGAAATAAATTTACCGAATAACTAATGGAGGAAATCGGACTTTATTTTAAAATATTAATATAAAAATACCGTAAATACGCCACAAACTTATTTTAGTTTAAATTTTTTTATTACAAATATTTATCGTTAAATCTTAATTTAGTGATTTCTAAAATTTAACGGTTTTAGATTATGATTTTATATTAATTAAATGGAATTGAATCACATTTCCCTCTCATTACTAAATATTATATTAAATGTATAAACAATACAACACATGGGTATGGTATGGTATCAATGTTACATGTCAATCGGCGAACAGTCACCGAATGACGAAATTGTGACATTATTAAGACATTTATGATGTAATCATGTATTCATGTATATTGTAATATATTCATTTATTATACAAATGATTCTAAACGGACATTTTCTTACATGAACTTTTAACGGATAAAAATTATGATAATGTTATTAAAGATTCAATTTAAAAGTATTTGACCTATGGTCAAAGACAAATCAGACACGGGAGAGTCAAAAGAAAACACCAATGGTAAAATCACATGCAATTGAATCTTCAGAATCGACATTAAACACTATACCATCAGATGATGATTATGCAAAAAATGATCAAATTACAGATGATTCTGATTACGATCATGAAGATTATGATGATGATAATTTTAAAAATAATGTAAAAACAAAAGATTAAAATCATCGAATAAATCAACGAAAGATGAGAATAGTGATATTACCGATGATAATGATAATGGTAAAATGAATGAAAAGATAATTTCATCGGAAACATATGATGGTATAACGATCGATTATAATAAATATAAAGTGTTAAATGAAATGTAAACGCGAATCATACCCTATGATTGTGATTTTCCTGAATGTGGAGACTCAAATAAAATGAAAGAAAAATTTAGGGCCCATTTATTATCACATTATAATGTTCATTCATATAAATGTGACATTTGCGGATATCGTTATTTTGCTGATATGACACGACATAAGGATTCTCATCATTTGGATCGTGCCATTATCTGCACCGATGAGGAATGTCATTGTGGTAAAACATTCTAAACTATGGGCACATATAAAAAACATTTAAAGCCATGTAATTATTGAAATGAATATTCTTTTAAAACATTAAAATAATAAATTAAAGACAATTCATTGGTAATTATAATGATTTTATTATTCCCTCTCTTTTTAGACACATACTTATAGCGTGAAATGAGTGCTTTTTTATATGTAACAAATGTTCGAAGAATTAAAGGACTTATATCTTACGATTTATGAGTTATAATGTCGAATTCAAATATCAGATGAATTAAAAAAACATTTATTAAAAGGGTTTATACGGTATTTTTATATATAAATCTATTTCTTATTTAAGAAAAGTTAGAGATTACGTCCGCTATTCAAATGGGCTGTGTCGTGATTTTTTGTAAACATTAACATGTGCTGTAATGTTGTTATATATACAAAAAATCACGACACAGCCCATTTGAATATGGCGAATATAAACTGTATGTGTGTCCATGGCTCGAATGTGGAAAATCATTCGTTAAATGTTCATTTAGACACTTACAGAGGCGTGAAATTTGAGTGTTTATGACCCGGATATAGAGTATGGTATAACAATAAAGCGTTGAAAACGCATTAAAAAAGACACGATTCATCGCGAATACTATACTGTGATTGGCCTCAATGTACATTCAATACGTATTATCACCAATAATTAGTTTCATAAACATAGACACAGCGGAGAAAAGCCATACACGTGCACATAACACGTGTATATAACACGTGCACATATATAACACGTGCAAAAAGAGTTTCACGACGAATTATCAGTTAAAGCACCATAGTGTCATTCATAATGAAAAAAGGGTACCGTGTGATTGGCCCGATGTGAACGCATTTATTTAGAAGAATCATATATGAGAAGATATTTGAAATCACATAAAAAATGAATTAAAAAAATCTTAAATATTATTATGAACATTTTAATTAAAATTTTATAGAAAAATATAAATGTAATTTATACTCTATGTGCCACGATAAAGGCTGCTGAGTGCGCATAATAATGCGCATATGTGCTATGCTTAACATATGTACATATGCGCATTATTCTGCGCACTCAGCAGC
>JAQIXB010000390.1:0-18618 GCA_034697405.1 Mesoplophora pulchra | reverse complement strand
AAAGATAATAATTATTTGAAAAAATTCATGCTTTTATCAAATTTATTATTATATATTAAAAATATATATACATATTTATGTATAATATACATAATATACATTTATAGTGAACCCTTTCATTTTTTAATTTTATATCCGTGAGCAATTTACTAGGGTTTCACTAGAGATTCACTAATCCTCTTATAAATAATTTAAAGATTCCTTTGAATTTTTAATTAGAATAAAAGAGATGAAAGAAAAGATTTTTTATTTAAAAAGAAATTCGATTAATCATAAGAGATATGTTTTGCTATACTTTCGTTAAAAGTCGATCATTTTGCTATTTGCTATTAGCAGTGAGTTGATTATATCATAGATTATTGCCACATACATACTGTAAATACCCCCATCAAAACCTCATTCCACATGTGTATATACGAATATATAAAATGTAATGTTATGTAATATTAACATTAATTTAATATAATTCTATGCATTTATTTGACATGCGGCAGAGACTCGATTCACCACTGCCATTACCCTTTTAGGTCTTTGCACTCTGTTTCATGTTTGATCCGAACATGATGATAATCCACCATCGCTAGTTATTCACTAGTTATTCACCATTCACCTGTGAGGTCGTTATAACAGTAACACTTTCTCTCGTTTCTCACCATTGCATTTCATACTTAACTTTCTTTGACCGTGACAATGAAATCGGGTGAAGTCATTGCACCCCATACATACATGCATCATAAGAAAATACGCTCAAAACATTTTTAAGGTCAACATTTTTCTAAATATTTCCATTAAATTTATTAGTTTTATTTAGTATTTTATTTTCATATTCTTTTGTTCATATATTTATTATTATATTATTTATATTCTTTTATTTTATGGAATTATAATTATTAGTATTTTAAGAGAATTGAATATTTATTTATTTTTATAATATTCAGTCATTTACTTAAATATAAATAAACGAACATTTTAGTTTTATATATATATTTATAAATATATTTATATATATATTTATCATATAAAATGCATTAACATCATTGATATACATTTAATTGAATGAAATTTTAGTGATTAAAACAATAGATTTTTGTTTATATAATAGATTTGTGTAGAGCTAGTTTATGATGAGACTAGAATATGTCAAACTGTTGATTCCGCTTTAGTTTATTTTTGAGCATTATTATCAATTATTGAGTATTTATCAGAAGCAATAAAATGGGTTAAATGGATATATATTATATATTATATTAGTTGATTTAACTAAAACTAGTGTTATCACGAAATGACAGGGTTTATGACATTTTGACAATATATACAATATAAATATACTAAATATTAGTATGTTATATTGATATGAATAAATTCTTATATTAATTTGAGGCGATGATAAAAGTCTGTTATGCATTAAGCGATGGTGTATGTTTATATTGTAGATGTACTAGAGGTTAGTGAAGTTCACGAAGAAAGATGTGTCAATAAGGTGAATGCCCCACACTTAGAGTACTTCAACATTGAGAGGAAAGGCCATTTACCTATGAAGTCGTTCACGTATATGGAAGTTTTGCTTTCTACGAAAGGATCTAGTACTACTACTAGCACTAGTTTCTAGTATAATATTGAGTTATGCTGTGAGTGCATCGAACTTTACACAATACACAGTAAAAAGACGATTTTCTTCGATTCTTTTAAAGTCATTTGTAAATCGTTCATTATCTTTTAATATTTAAGAGAAAAATCAATACGTATGTCTGTGAATGATATGATCGAAATTTTGCGATAAATTTCATCATAATCATGTATGATCATTTTATTAAAATGACGATTGTATTTGCGTCAAACATTAGTAAACATAAGAAAATTCGCGAAAAAGAATAAGGAACAAAAAACGAGTTCTTACCGTAGCAGTGCTACTAAAAGCAAGTACTACTAGTTAAAAGCAAGGACTAAAGCCCCAAATTATGTTGACCTTGGCAAAGTTTGAACTTAAAAGCCCGTCTGTGTTATAGCCCATTGTGGAATGCTTTTCTTAAGAGTGAGAATATACTAATCTTTTATTTTCAAGTTCAACATCTTCGCCCTCTAAATCCAATAGCCATGCATACTATATATACACTAAAATTTTAAGTTTATTACCCATATTATTATATTTATATAAATGATTGCATTTTATATGGAAATTTTTATTATTTTTATGATTTTTATAATGCGATATTCGAAATGATGATAAAAGTTCAATTAAAATAATGATTTTTAAATATTTATTCATTTTGAATATCATTAATGAGCATTTCATTTGTAATTCGAAACGAAAAATTTGATCGTTCATTACCCTCTTCGTATGTGAGAATATAAAAGATATGAGAATATAATAATGTTCACTATCAATGGTCATTCCAAAGATAACACATTTAAAAGTGTGTATTGTTATTTCTCTTTATAATGAAATAAATAAATTATAAAAATTATTGAATATTTTAAAGTTTAGTCATTTCCATAAAGTAATAGTGTAGAATATAATTGGGATTTTTTGAAAAAATACAGAAACATATAAAGAGAGGGATGTATTAAAATAGATATGTATATAATGCACATGCATGGTGCATGTATGATAGTATTGGAGGGGGGTGAGTGCTCTGGGTTAGTGTCTTTGCCAACAACAAGTTAGGTTTACTAGTTAGGTTTACTAGTTACTACTGACAACGTGACAGTGTGAAGGGCATCGGTGCAGTGCACTATTTTTTATCATCTCTTTTCTGAAGGATCAGAGAATGCCAAACAGTGTGTTGCCACGCAACTCATTAACTTTCCGCAGAATGTTGCTTTAAATACACTTTTTTAGTATCGTTTTTTGTATATACCATCATCATATACTCATCTTAAAATACATTCAATAAATTGTCATACTTTTAAATGCACTTAAATATGCACGAAAATACAAAGTATAATTGCGATTACTTTTCTATTAAAGCGATTTTTGTTTCTAATTTTACCATACATTTTCTAAAAACATTAATTGAAAAATATGAATTTAATGTTTATTTTTTATTATGATCATGGTAATAGTTATGAAATAGTTACGGTTTACTTAAACTATGATGTATCAGCATTTTTAATCTCAAACATTAGAATAAAACGCAAATATATAACAATGATGATCCTAAAATTTGTGGGAAATAATTACTTTTTTCAAATGATTTTGACCTTTTCTATGACTTTTTTGCTCTTCAAAATGGCATTGGGACGTTTGATGCGACTGAAAGTCTATCTCTAGTATATTCAGTATATTGCTATTTTGTAAAATATTCTTTATACAAAGAGTGTATATTTACATGCGGGAGTTTAATAGTTTAATATATTGAAAAAATAAATAATGTAAAAGATAATAAAATAACAGTAATAATTATAATATGGGCATAGTAATGGTAATAGACCTTTCGGTTCACAGACCCTTTAAATGAAAATAATGCAAAAATGTCAAAATGATGTGCGTCTGAAAGTTTTAATTGAGATATATTTGTACTGTGAGAGTATGAGAGTTTAGTATATAAATGTATATATATGCAGAGAAAGAGCGGCATATTATACATATTATACATGTTATGAAAGTGATGTATTTTATTTTTGGATATGGTGTGGTGTTTGCGAAGATCGTTGACACTAAGAGTTTAGTGGAGTTTAGTGATGTGCTCCAATATTGATCCGCCGATTTCAGCATAGTGTTAGTGCATTTCGCACAATCGGCGCATCCTCTCTTCAGCCAACGATTTTGAGGTGAACGGCTTTAGTACGGCTTTAGTTAGTGCATGGTTATGGTTATGGTTACGTGACACAGTGCCAAATACACATCGTAATACAATTACAGTCCCTTCATTTATCGGTCGCTGAACCTCAGTCTGTAGTGTGAAACATGTATACCTCAGGCATTGGGGCGGTGCCTACGCTATGATGGACCAATCATATGCGCTCAAACTTCTGATGTAAGACATTTCGTAGGGATATGTCTATTATTTCGACACTCTAAAGGTTGAGTTTAAAAAAATCGCCCGAAAATACTTTGGTATATGAATCGCTTATACTATGAAAACCCGTATTGCCTCTTCTATAGTATATTCGTATATATGCATATATTCCCCGAACATTTGAGAGCCGTGAACTTCA
The DNA here is from genome assembly GCA_034697405.1 of Mesoplophora pulchra. Lineage (NCBI taxonomy): Eukaryota > Metazoa > Arthropoda > Arachnida > Sarcoptiformes > Mesoplophoridae > Mesoplophora > Mesoplophora pulchra. The sequence goes on along the minus strand of JAQIXB010000390.1, from coordinate 14,460 downwards.
GCTTTCGCTAGTTGATGCTATATAGCTATAGAATAGGGCATACACACATTCTAGTAGTACTAGTACTAGTAGAAGCGACCAAAACCCACCCTTATTCTTTAGCTGATGATGACGCCCCAAAGGCTCATGCCTCTTTAACAGGCTGTAGAACGACTTTCGCTCACAGACCTTGAAACTGATTCACTACGAACTCATCCCGACTAAAATCAACTTTAGCATCATTCACTATTTTACTATGTGCGAAGCGAATATGTTCACTGTCCTTATCTAAGAGAAAGAATTACATTTTTTGGACATTATATTTATATATTTATTTATATTTAATGCGATTTTAACTTTTCATTCATTTCAATTTTCGCATTCATAATATTAATATTATTATATTCTCATAATATTTAAATCATAAAATTTCATTTTTTAATTTAATATTTAATTTTTTGTGTGTTTTTTAATATTCATTTTAAATTATTATTATCATCATTAATATTACTTTAATATAATATTTATATTATATTAATGTGTTTTGTGACATAATTAAAAGTGCGATTCAATTAAATAATTGAATTATTAATTTAATAAAAGAGTATACTAAAATATACTAAATTAACGATGATTCTGAATGAAAAGGATTTGCAGCTTTTGAGCTCTTTAACATCACAGCCCGATAATGACGACCGAAAGGATAATGACTTAAAAATCGGTATGATCCTAAACATGACCATTCTTTACAATGATAATCATGTATCGCGTTTTAAAACTTTAAACGCTTTTAATTAATATTTTTTTAAAATATGAAAATATATATCAATTATGATATTGAAATCGTTCATAAAAAGGGTTTTCCATATATTTATATGTATTATATGAGAATAGATGAGTTTAAAGGAGTATTTTCTTAATATTCAATATGTTCGTAATAAACAAGTTTTAGTGTATTTCGCCATTAGCATAGTAAAGCATTGAAATTCCAGTCTTTGCCATTCCTCTGCAGCGAAAGAGCGATTCCGGTGTTATCAGCGGTCAATGACCGAATGTGGTGATTACACGTTTTAGTTAATGTTAGTTAATGCTTCGGTATTGCAATTTATGGATGACGGACCACAACGGTCAGACATTAATACGCATTTACGCCGTTTAATAATTGAGTTAATATTTAAATGATTACATAATCAAATGACTTAAAAAGCATTTTCAAAGTAAAGAAATAAAAAACGCCCCTTAAAATTGGTGCAAAAATTAGCATTTTGAATTTCTTAATAATAAATATACTAAAATATACTAAAATATACTTAATTTACTTAATAAATATGCTTAAATTTTGCAGAATTCGACGGTACTACGGTGTTGTGTCGTGTGTGTGGTGATAAAGCGAGCGGCTTTCACTACGGTGTCCACTCCTGCGAGGGATGTAAGGTCAGTGTCCACCGTATCATACTAATATCAACAGTATTTTTATTTAGTATATTTGCTAGTATCCCTCTTTGTATCCCTCTATCATTTTCTAGTGTTTTCTTCAGATACTAGCATTTTCTAATTGCATTTCTTTCGTGCGATAAATATCACAAATATATATGTATGTTTTTCTGCCATCGTATGTCTCAATGTATTTATTAATGCATTTATATACTTTTATCTCAATTCAGAGACAGTGATTTAATAGTCTCAAATGTTAAGTAAAATTTTAGACGTTTTTAGACGAATAAATTAACGATAATTACAAAATAATAATAATAATATTTAAGTTAATAGTTATAGTAATAGTTAATAGTAATAGTAATAGTTAATAGTACGTGTTCGTAAATAATTGTTATTAATTATTTTAGCATATAATAGTATAGGAAAATATATTCAATAAAATGATAATTGAAATGCGAATGAATATTTTCATTGTAATATTAGTAATGCATATACTAAATTATATAATATGATGTATAAAAGTACATACACGCATAGAGTATATATTTGTATGAACATGCTATATATATATATAACTTTTGTATATATATGCACATATACACACTATAACTAGTGCTAAGTGTATATATAAGTTAGTAATAGACATTGAGCACGTGATTCACTTATTGGCCTTGAAACTGCTTTAGTTCATTGACCTGATATTTCAGTATGTACCTGCGCATTGAGCATCGTATTTTATTATGCGTTTCGCTCTCACCATAGCTTTACAATACCTGTACCTGTAATGGAGTTCATTGGCCCCCTCTCAACGCATATATCCATGTGAATCCCCCTTTTCTCTCCGTTCTCTGCCCACAAATATACTAAACAATACTTTTCCATACGAATATTATATCATATAAAATCGTTAAATATCAAAATTTAACATTTATTACTCTTATATTACATCGATATTTTGTTCCGTTTCATTTTTCAAATATTTTCGTATTTTCGTAACGCTTTTAATACGAAAATATATATAAAAAAATGATTTTTTATTATTAAATATTTCAATGATTTCATTATTAATTTAAAATTTATTTCGAAATTATTATAAACGAAAAATTTATAAATATTAAAACATTTTTCTAAATATGTAATTGTATTTAATACAAAATGAGTGCATTAACACCTGAAGGACGTTACATATTAAATTATCATTATTTATTTTATTTATATTTTTTTAAAATTAAAATGAACACTTTTAAAGTACAAAATTTGCAAATTAAATGTGAGGAAAAAACGTAAAATGAAAAATAAACGCACATAAACGTGTGTTTAAAATGCACGTATATCCATATGTATATATGGCGATTTTCGACGTATTTTTTCCGGTGCCTCTTTACGCTCAAAAATAGGAAAAGAATAAAACGAAATGTGCATATGCATATTGTAATAACGATTATTTATCTTTATATTTATTGTGCATATTCCCCTCTCACTTTAACTTAAACCTTTTATGTCATCTGAGTTTATATAATAATCCAAAAGGAGAGTCTTTCACATTTATGCCTTTTCTCGTTCATTCTTAAAGCATCTTTTATATTATATATGCCCATAGCGAAAAGTGATTGGTTCACTCTGTATATTTCAAGTTCAGGGTTACGCGTTCACTCCGAACGAACTTTGTTTGTTGCGTTTGTTACGGGGTTCGATGAACTCCTTTCTTTGTCCCTCAGAATATAGAGGTCATTCGCCCATACTTAGCCATACTTAGCACTTTTTACTTTAATTATATTTTATTCTTCCCTTACATATTCCTCAAAATTATTACATTTCTCATTTACCAATATATTCATTGATATAAATTGTGTTAAAGAAAATCATACACAAAATAAGAGATGTTTAATAAGAAAATGTATATGTTTTTAGGGTTTCTTTAGACGGAGCATACAGCAGAAGATCCAATACCGGCCGTGCACAAAGAATCAACAGTGTTCCATCCTCAGAATTAATAGGAACCGATGTCAGTACTGTCGTCTTAAAAAGTGCATCGCCGTGGGAATGTCGAGAGACGGTAATACTATCATTTTAATAACGAAATTGCTATTTCCATCATAATACCATCATAAACATACATTTAAAGCGAAAATGTTAATATAAAATTATATAATAATAATATGATAATGATAATGAGAAAAGCATTATAAAAGAATGTTAAAAAATGCGCCCCCAATAATCATGTTAAAATATGAGCCGCATCATGGCGCCACCATCGGTGCATTTTGAAACGCATAAACATTAAAGTAAAGTTCAAAGTATGACATTAACCGATAGAAAAATGTGGTACACGATTACAGCGCTAATCTAATGCTATACAATAGCTATATACTAAAGTATATACTAAAGTAAAATACACAAAAACAAAGTCCATACATAAGCATCTTAAACATTTATCCATAGACAATGCGAACGTCTCTTTCATTATTAAAATTATATATTAAAAGAAAAGGAAAAGCGTATGAACGCGAACTTTAACCCCTATGGACATATATGGATTTGATGTACACACAGATTCGGATAAACGATACCATTACTTTTAATGAAAAATTAATTGCCATTTTCGCACACTATTGATTTACACGGTACATTTAAAGAGTAAATGGCAATTTTATAGTATGCGCTGAAATGTTAAAAATAATTGAGCGCATGTGACTTATGATGATATGGTATTTTTCATATGCATGCGTCATTCTAAAATTATATGTGAAATATTCGTATATTCTCATATATTCGCTTTTATATAACACATACAGACATAGGCAAAGGTCTGAGTGTGTGGGGATGTGAAAGTGTATGTCCCCCGTTATTTCGACCGAAGAGTGTTTACGTGTTACGCGGTTGTTTATTGAGTCATATTGACCCTGAAAATGCGCAGCATCAAAGACTGTTTTTCACTTTCACTAAAGAATAGAACAGAATGTTCTATGCGTATATTACATATATTAGTATATTACAGTATATTAGTGTCTGCCGTTAGCACACATTAGAAAATCATTTAAAATTCATATTTTAAAAATGTATGAATGTTTTTTAATTATAAATATCATTCGATATTTATACGTATGTTATGTTTAACTGAAATAATTATTAATTATACTTTTGTCGTATTTCCACTTTTAAGAGCTCTATTTTAATGTTAATGTTAGTTTATAGCTCATAATTTACTAGTAATTGAATCACTTATTAAAGAATTAAATTTATTACTGTTATTTGTTAATTGTTAATAATTAATAATTATAAATAAAAAGTCAATCGTGAGAAAAATGCCGAAACGCTTTTATTAATATAATTAACAAAAGTCATTTATTAAGTTTTAAATTCGAAAAAACTATTTAATCTCAGAGCATATATTATATTATAAATTTATACTTAACATTTATAAAACTTATATATGTCAATGACAAAGTGATGAATAAATCAGATCATACAATTGATTGGGAATCAGTGCGTCCGTCACTAGTATTAGCACAATGTACAGACCATGGTCCGAATAACTTAGTTATGGGGCGTGATTTAAATTACTTAAACGATGGTACAATTACTAGTAACGGAATAAATAAGAATCATAAAAAAGTGAATTCAGTTCCGGTTCAATCATATCGTAATGCGCATTTTCTGCAATTTCCATCTCAACAGTTACGGCATCATTTATTATATTCATATAATGGTGACCGAAATTCATCACAAATAAATGAATCTCCATTCAGATCACAGTCAAATTATCATTTACAAAATGCTAAAATGATGAATGCCAAAGTCGACATAAATCAATGTAAGAAACTAGTGACAGTTTTAGTTACCTATTCCTTAGTTAACAAATGTTTCGAAATAAAAGATGTCCATTTTCTGGGCCCTCCCATTATGTGTCTTTAGATTTTAGTATATTCTATCATTAGATTATTTAACAATGGTAATACATTGGAAAAAGTGAATGTGTGCTTTGTTTATGCGAAAATTATTTTTCATAAATAAATATGAATTTTTTTGTAAATATTTTCGTCGATATTTTAATCACTTTTTTTTGGAATTTTTAATGATAATGATTAAAAATAATTATATAAAAGAAAATAGAAATGGAAATTAATGAATCAGATTTATGTGTATTCATAGCCGGTAAATAAATTTCTCGAAAGTAATATAATAGTAGTATATAGTTGGTAATACTTTAGTAATATACTAGTATAATACTAGTATAATACGAGTAATAATGTAGAAGTAAAGTATTATTTTGATATTGAAATTGCTGAATGCGCAGCACTCACTCTTCGATCATTTTCATGGTCACTTTTTTCTTCACATGCATTTAGTTCTCGGTCAGGGTCATGCACAGGCACAGCCTATTGCATATCACTATACCATAGTATGCATATACTAATGCTCACTGTTGTACACATTGCTAGTGTATTGCTAGTACACCACCCAAGGTGATATTTTCCTATTACTTCCCACTCTGACAGTAGGTATATTTAGATGATACAACACTGCGCATCGACTAATGGTGAATTTTTTATTTTATTAATTGACCTTTAAAATTATATTGATTTTTTTCTTTTGTTTTTTCGTCTGAATTTTTTTTCAAAATTCACTGTAAAAACGTATTAAAATATTTAAAAATAATTATTATATTTTTAATTTTAACATAATTTTCGCGAAATTAACATTTTTTGACGTTTAACATAAGCATTTCCCATAATGCGCTTTTGACATTTCACTTTTAACTATAATAATGCCGAAAAAAGTACCGTTTTTAGTAATTTATTTATATGATAATTGTTAATCATTAATTATATTTATTAATGTAAGTAAATGATCGATAAAAATATGTTAATAAAAAGTTTGAAATTTTATGGGAAATTATTATTCATTAAATTTAAAAATGAACAAAAATTGTTGAATATAAAAGCGCAAATGGCATATTATGATTTAAACATATATAATATTAATTATGTTAATTTTTAGATAAAAATATTTTTAAATCAAACATTTTATTTAAAAAACATTTAAATTATAAATTTTCACATAAAATTAGTAAACATTTTGATATTAAAAAAGTTTTAAAAATATGATGGAAATAATGTAATAAATATAAAATGAAATAAATACTGATGAATGTACTTAAACTATAGCTGTGCGATTCGGTCGTGTTCCAAAGCGTGAAAAGGCGAAGATATTAGCGGCGATGCAAAAGGTTAATGCGAATTCTCAGGAAAAGGCTCTGTGTGTAGAATTAGAGGACGAAAACCGTCTTTTGGCCACAATCATCAAAGCACACGATGAAACGTGCGATTATACACGTGAAAAGGTCGCGCCTTTAATTGAACGATCGCGTACTCAGCCCGTATACGCCCATTGTCCGCCGCAAATGGTACGATCACTTAATTCACTTAATTTATAATACATTTATATACAGATGTACATAATACTTTTTTTGCTTTTATTTTCTATTATTATAATGGAATGCGCTAAAAATACCATTAAATTTCTATTTATATTATTTATATATATTTTAAAATACGTCACTGTGTTATTTTATGTTTTTTTATTAATGTGCGCGTTAATTTTTAAAAATGATTTTAATTTAAATGATAATATAAATCTTAAATGTAATATTAAATCGTAATGTTAATTTTGAACATATTTTGCTCATATAAAGGCATGTCCATTGAACCCGATGCCTCAGCATGTAATAGAAAACGGCGGAACGAATCGCATTTTAGAGGATTTCAGCGAAAGATTTTCACCCGCAATTCGTGGTGTGGTGGAATTTGCTAAAAGAATCCCGGGCTTTAACATGTTATCTCAGGATGATCAGGTCACACTATTAAAGGTACTAGTACTAGCACCACACGAGCACTTTCTTTTCTTTTGTAATTAACTTAAAATAGCAATTCCTATCGATTAATCTTAATTTTTAACGCTTTTTCAAAGGCGGGAGTGTTCGAAGTACTATTAGTGCGTTTGGCATGTATGTTCGATTCGCAAAGCAATTCGATGATATGTCTGAATGGACTAGTACTTCGTCGAGAATCACTACACTCTGCTAGTAATGCTCGCTTTTTGCTCGATTCTATGTTTGATTTCGCGGAGAGACTCAATTCATTGCGATTGACTGACCACGAAGTGGGCCTATTCTGCGCCGTCGTCGTAATCGCCGCCGGTATGTACTATTTATATATAATTAAATACTAGTAATTGTTCGCACGCATAATTTGTATTAAAAATGAGATAACATTGAAATGAAAGTACATGTATAGAAAAGCTATTATTATTTCTATGTATTACTACGTTTTCTATAGTTACTTATAGTTAAGTAAATCACTATTTCCCCATAAATATCCGACTTTTAATGTATTTGGATATACTAAATATTAAACGTATATATAAATACGTATATATGCGCATTGAGTATATATGAATATAATATCAATAGTATTGCAATGGGCATAATGGGAAGAGATTTCCTCTTTTTCTGTCATCATTTCCTTGAAATAGTAATCACAAGGTTATCACGAACACTAACTATACGATGTGACACTGATATACTAGCATATACTAGCATATACAAGTATACTATATGCAGATATATGTATTTTATAATGTATTAACGAAACTATTTCCGTATATACAATTATAATTGCAAAATTCGTCTAAAAATATTTCCCATTACCAAAGTGATGGTCTTTAATTTAGATATTAGATATGAGTGACATTATTATTGTAAACTTTTATTACTTTTATTGCGTTTATTGCTATTTATTATTTTCATTCTATGTCTTTACCTTGAATTATGTCAACATACATGTGCAAATACTTTTTCTAATTAATAAATCCTCTGATAATGCTATTAACTAAAAAGTGAATTATTTTGCATAAATATGTATATACTTATTACTTAGAGATATGTAATATTTTTGCTTAACTTAAGTATAACTAAAAACCCTTTAAATTACGCACATTTATTATTTTATTACGGCAATAACTTTTCATTGACATTATTTTTTCCGTATTTTTTCGCCATCATTTTTGTTGACGATTTCATTGTCTAAAGTAAAAGTATGGGGCTGCATAGAGGTGGGAAAAGGTTCACGGTCACTTTTTAGAGACTAAAAGCATGTTAAGGAATGAGGTCAAAAGAATGAGATAAAAATTTTGTTTTTCACTTTTAAATATATTTATGCACACATACGTTATATACATAGCTACAGGTAAACTCTGTGTGCGTAAAGTAAAAGTATATTCGTGTTTTTCGAATGTGAAAGTTATGAAAAAAACAGGACGTTCTCTTTCCTTTTGCCTCTAATGCTATGGCCCCTCTATTTATATTACAATAACAGTTAAGATATTTTCCTTCTGATGGTACTAACACCACCTCTTCCTCCCTTTTGCCCTATTGGAAGGGGGAATAGACCCTCACTAATACACTAACTACACGCATATACGCAAACACAATGTATATTATATTCGCATTCCTTCACTCTCATTCATCCTCTTTCTTATAACCATGACCTCATTTGCACCTTAAAAATGCTTCGAACTGCAGAAAGTTATTACGCTTTTTCCAAAAAAATATAGGAAATATATAACAATAACTAAAAGTGAAAGTTAATTTGGTCCAATTTCACTGTGATGACCCACTTCTGGAACTCCCTCACCGCTCCCGCAAAGAGCATCTCCCAATTTTGCGGACTGTGCCTAAAAATGAGTACGGTCGAACCAATGAAAGTGAATGGAAATGTTAACATTAAATGTTCCTTTTTCTGCCATGACCCACTTATTGAGGATGCTTATGTCATTGAACGCAGAGTTAGTAATTGCAGTAACAGTGTTTAGGCACAATTACTTTAAGCATTAGCCTCGGCCTTGAATCCAATGGATAACTTTGACCATGGCTAATTAACTGACAATTTATTCCTCATTCGCACTTAAACTACTTTCAGCAGTGAAACTGAAAACATCGTTCATTTTTACTCTCATTTAGTATTATTCAGTATTTCTAACTCATTTCATTGCGAAGTGCTCTTTTAATTTTATGCGTGTGTATGCGCGTGTGTTTATTAATATATAAATCGATTGTTTTGTTAAATTTGTAATATTAAAGAATAAGAAATTAAACGATGATATCATTAACAGATCGTCCCGGATTAAGGAACATTGATTTAGTACAAAAGATTAACCGAAAGTTGGACGATGTGTTGCAAAGAGCTGTTAACGCACATCATCCGGAAAATCCGGCATTATTTATGGAATTAAAAAAGAAAATACCCGATCTTAGAACGCTCAACACTCTTCATTCAGAAAAATTATTAGCCTATAAAATGGAACCACGCAATGGTGAGGATAATACTAATTCATTAACAAATGGGAACAAATCCCGAAGTGTGTGCAATTATGCGACGCTCTTTCCTGACAATTGGAGTCAATACGCAATGATGGCCGCAGCCCATCGCCCCAAAGGTCAAATGGAAGATGATCGGAGCACATCCCCGGGACAGGGAAGTCATGGGGGAGAATGGAGCGGATCTGACTCCAAAGATGGTAATGATGCATCATTCGGCAGTCCCCGTTCTATGAGCAGCGGACTATCCATGGATGAAAGTGCCGCCAAAAGTCCAATACGGTCAGCATCCAGTGCCAAGTCTAATGGATACGTGAATGGCGATGTCAATGAAAATGGCACTTTTTCATCACGTCAATTGACACAATTTCATTTGGGACGACGCACATCAAAAGTCGTAAGTTCTTCAGGATTATGTTCAAATGATCACGATCATCATGACCACGGAATGAATGAAGACTCATATTATTCGGGCATTGATAATAAACACGGATCGAATGGTATTATGAATTATGCGAAAATTCGTTGTGTCGATTCACCGACGGATTCGGGCATAGAAAGTGGTAAAGAGCATGGAAGCGGCAGTACTCCCACGACATCAGTATGTTCTAGTCCCAGATCTGCCATGGATGATAAAGTGAAAGATGTATCCGATTCTGAGAGCAGTGAAAAGCTCGAATCGATTGATGACATGCCTATGCTGAAGCGGGCATTACAGGCACCTCCGCTCATCAATACCAACATGCTCATGGATGAAGCGTACCGTCATCACAAAAAGTTCAGAGCCGCCGCAAGAAAAGATGGAGAATCGCCGAGTCCCTCGACAACGACGACGTGTTTGGGTACTTCGGTAGATTCACTAGCAAGTTCACATAGTACTTTACTAAAGACACTCGAACAACCATCGCGATACATGAATGAACAACAATTAAAGAGAACGGATTTGATTCATAACATAATAATGAGGACCGAAGCCGCATCTTCACCATCGTCTTCAAATTGGAGACGTCAGCCAATAGATAATGTGCAAAAAAGTGCTGCTCACAATGGCAGTTACCAAAATGTTCCTCACCACACGGGTGCAGTACAATCATCACATATGCCACAAAATTCAAAGAGTGTCGTCGTATGTCCTTCGGGAGGATATTACATTCCATCGAATTATCAGCCGACATCATGTCCATATTCTGGTAATGCACAAACAACAACCACTATGAGAACAGCTAAATCAGGATCACCATCACTATCATCTTCGATAGCATCTGTACCGAGAATAATATACACATCATCGGGTATGGATGGACATCATCAGGCATATGGCCATTGCAGATCTCCATGTTCCCCGAACATGTCACCCGCAGCACCATCACTAGTCATAGGTTCGACACCACCGCCGTCATCGCAGCCTTTAACTTCCCGTATGTCTACATCCGGTGCATCATCACCATTAAACGCTGCAATAATAATGGCCCATAGCGATGCGGCAGATTCTCAACCGTTAAATTTATCGAAAAAATCACCTCCGAATTCTCCCACCGAAAGACCGATCAAAATGGAATCATAAAGCTCTTTATGGTGATTTTTCAATCACTCTCACATCACAACCGTCGTCGTAAACGACTAAATCCATCACTTTTTAATGACATTATTCAATAGAATTAGAATATCAATCGAAATGTATCAATCGATCGATCATATATCATTAATATAATTATTATTTTATTGTCATTTCACATTAATACATTTATTATTTTCATTAAAGAGAGTGACGGTATTCATTCATCATTCGCTCATTTTCCATATAATTATGTATATAATAAAATATCAGAGGATTTAGATTTTAAAACATTAATACGATATAAATGATTATACCATAAACAAAACGTTTTAGGATTGTAATTGTACTGTATAATGATTAATTTAAGCATTATATTGTAACACTAAACATATTTATAAATTAAAATACACACATTATAAAACAGATACAAATACTATAAAATGCTTTGTGATTTAATGTTTGCCCCTATTTTATTTCCCCCCAAAGAAATGATTGGACGAACGGTTTTTCAGGTTTTATATAAATAATAATTGATATTTATTATTAATTATTAATCTTTTATCATTATCATTATTATTATATTATATTATTATTACAATTATTATATATTATTATATTTAAATAATGTATAAGTACTATAATTTTGCAATTACATAGACCGGGATTTTCTTTTATTTAATTAATATATATATATATATAAATTTGTAATTTATCACAAAACATAAATCAGTACTCAATTTATAGTAAAATTTTATTATTATCATTATTATTATTATTATTAATATATATTCATTATGTGTATATTGGGGTATTGAGGTTTAATGATGACATTAAATGTCAATTAAATGTATTAGGATAGGGTCGGGAATCAAATCAATTGGGATATCATTCAAATCAATATATAAAATAAAATATATTTATTGAGCGCATATACCAAAATAATTTAGTATATTCATTTACTATAAAATCATGACGCTCAATATTTACAATAATTATTTTGAAAAAAATAAATATTTTTCCGAAAATATACTGAATCTTAAAACTGAATAATAATAATAACAGAATTTAAATATAATGATAGAGACAATCAAAATATTTAAAAATGGTGTTAAATTTGATAGAAGACCCCTCTTAAGTCTTTTATAAGTTAATAAATCGTATAAATAACATGCATAACATACATACACACAATCATTAAATATCATAATGAATGTAATAAAACATGTGTTTCATATTGACATTGTGTTTAAAACACATATATTCATAAATAAAAAAACATTATATAATAATAAATTTATATATTGAAAAATCAGCCTCAAACTATAACTTATATAATTGACATATTAATAATGTAACGGTCAACAGGTTTCTTAAATAACTAAAAAGTATTAGTTTTGTGGGGGTTACTAAAAACTCCATTTATTGTAATGTTAAAATATTCGAATAGAGATTTATTATCAATAAATTTTTAAAAATTCACATACATATATATATATATATATTATTTATTATCAGATGCCAATAATTTTTATTGCAATGAAATAAATAACTAAAATATACTAATTATAAATATAAATTATAAATACTAATTATACAGATAAACATACATATGCTGAATGAATGAATGAATCAGTGATGTTTGAAATAAATTATATGATTAATTAATTTATAAATTAATTAATCATTTTATTTTAGATTTAGCATTATATCAAATTTTTAGTTCAAAATATTTAAAAATCTATTAATGCACTTTTGAAACAAATATATAATATATATATACATATAAAAATTGTCATATATGTTTATTATAAAAGTGCATTTACATATTGTACAATGAAAATGAAAAATTTATAAAAAAAATTATTGTACTCCCTATTGTTGTGCTTTCATCAATAAAAAGTTTAAATACTATTTTTAGAATTATTTATTTTAATTAAATTATGCGAAAATTTGGCGCGAATTTTAAACACTTTCCATTAGTTGTGTTTACAGAGTGTTTACAGAGTAACTATTTCCTTTTCATCGTTTTCGTATGATCGGTTCATTTAAATTCATTTTTCTTTATATATAAATAACCATATTAAATTGATTATACATATGTAATGTTATATTGTATTTTCTATTCCCAGAATAATGCTCATATGTGCATATGTAACATATACCGTATATATACATATATATAAATATGAATGCCTTATTCTTTGTATTGTTTTAAGAATACCCTCTTACCCCGATTGTTAGACTCTTATAGCATGATACACTATTTTTATGATTCTAAAAAAGTGCAATTTTGAGGTTATTACCGGGAGTATATACCTGGATATAAGACCCTCATTATCGCATGACTTATGACTTAAAAATTAGTATACAGTTTTTTATTTATAATACTTTTATGCTGAAAAATAATAATAAAAAAACTAGTATTAGATTAGGTTAAGTTGTTAGTTAAGGTCAATATATATGTAAGTTAGTTTGTCAAATTCTTTGATTTTATGTATGCTAAAAGTATATCTGTCGATTAAATAAAATTTTAAAATTGTAGAACATTCGAGAATAGAACTAATGGGAATAGATCTACAGGGAAGTAACATGTAAGTCAATTGAATTATTATTAAATGAAACATTAAAATGAATTTTATATAATAACTTTATGTAAAATTCAATAAAATAATCCTTAAATAAAATTAAAATTTGAAATTTAATTAAATATGTATTTATAGTATTTAATTGTTTAATGCGATTAAATTAAAACCTATGATTTGTTATTAAAGTAAATACCATCTTTTGCTTAATCTTAATCTTAATCAGAAGTAAATGTATGCTCAGCATTTAAGTATGCTCTGCTTTAAGGTCAATGTTTATATATATATATATATATATATATATATATATATATATAATATTCAATTAAATTATAAAAGAAAGAGATGGGCGTAAACTAATTCTTTTCAATACTTTTTTATCATAAAGAAAAATGCAGCATAATATGATGTTCTATCTATACATGTATATATATATACTAAATATATTATATATATAAATGTGTGTTAATATTAAAATTATTATTAAATGCCCTTAGAAATTATGATGAAAGATATTTAATGTCAGA
>JAQIXB010000389.1:0-18642 GCA_034697405.1 Mesoplophora pulchra | reverse complement strand
ATTTAAAAATTAATTTCATTTTAAAATTTAATTTTTATCATCATAATCATTTAAATTTTAATTAAAATTATATCATCATATATTATTATATATTATAATATATATATATATATACGTATTTAAATCTGGATCCGGATCCGAATTTCGGTAAATATTTTTAAATTTTTTTTTAATTTTATAATTAATATATTAATATATATATTTATTTATAATTATTATATATTAACTCACTTTTTACACACGTACTTATAGCGTGAGATAAATATATTTTAAGGGCTTAATATGGTAAAATATATATATTAAGCATTTTACCTCAGGATATATGTTTAAAGGTATTATATCCTCAGGTAAAATGCTTATTTATATGCTTATAATTTAATATAAAATTAAATTTAATATAATATTTATATATATATTAATATATTATTATTATATATTTCATTATAAATAATATATTAATATATTAATGCATTTAATTGACCTGAACTTAAACCGTTCCTAAAAATTGTTTATTACATTATTAAATAAATATACATTATTATTAAATATTAATATATATATATATTTATCACAAATATTTTTTAATAATTTTTTTAATATAAAAAATTTTATAATAATATTATTAAAATATAATACCCTTAAACTGCACATTATAAACCACGAACTTATATCGTGAGATAAAAATAATTCAAAATTTTGCAAAAATATATACATTAAAATTAATATCGAAAAAATGAGTATGTCTTATAATATAAGTACCTATGTACATACCTCGTGCTATAAGCGTTCGTTTATAAAATGAGGTAAACGTGTATGTTTTATACTATAAAATAGTATACTATAAAATCAGATACAAAATACTAATGTATACTAAAAAGTTGTCTAACATCATCTTATATTAGGTGTACATTTAAATCGTACATTCATTTCAAATATGTTATGTCAGCACAGTGTATATATATTTTAATATATTATATTATAATAATATATTAATATAAATATCATTATATATCATTATCATATATGCATGTATAATATTGTGATAAAGTAATATACGGATATAGATATCTCATTCATTCTCATATTTAATTTTTCATGTAAATTTATACGCATTACATATGTATATGTGTAAATTTTAAATTAAATTTTAAGTGAACTTTAATTTAAATTTTTAAGTAAAGTGCCGGTGAAATAAATTTAACATTTATTTAGAAAATGTTTCATGCATACACACACACACTCATACATTATATGAGCATATAAATATACATTATATAAAAATCGTTTTAAAATGCGGACATAAATAAATGAATAAACATAAAATTGTTAAATTATAAACTAAAAAAAAGTTAATAAAAATAAAGACATAACAAAAGAAAATTGAATTTAAATGTAAATATAAAAAGGACTTAATATGTGAGAATGATTTTCATTCATCAGAGTGCCGTACGATCGTCAAAACATAGTAAACGTAAAATAAGCATTATTCAAAGCATTGGATTATTCAATGCGAATGTGTGTGTGTATGTATTATACGCATACCGTATACGTACATGTGTATGTATATACGTTTTCTCATTCATGTCTCTAATTCTATTTTCAAATCAATAAATTGAATAAAAAGAAACGGAATAAAATATGAATATAATATGAGAATGAAAATTTTAATACGAAATATATATATCGATATATATGTATGTTTATATGATAATACACCTTAGATGTGTACAGAGAGTCCAGACCTTGACTTATAATGAACAAAAGTACCATGGTAACTAACGAATTATTTCCAAAAACATGAATATTATATATGTTTTATATGCATTTCAATAAAAAAGTTACAATAAAAAGTTATGTCGAATTAAACCGACACTGTCTTTCTCATGATTCATTTGTTTTCATTGTTGTTTCATAGTTGTCCATTGTTGTTTCTAACTAATCTCATTCGCTTATTACTTATACATGGGTTGTGAACTTATAAGTTTAATGCTAGTTTACCTCTAGCGTGTTATATACCATTGTATATTCCATATCTATTACATATGTAAATGTTTATAATTAAAAATTTTAATTCATAATGCTATAAATTCTGTGATTTACTTAAACGATCTGTGATTATATTGAATAAAATTGTTATTACTAAAAAGTGAAAAAATATTTTTCTTAAATTTTAATAAATAAATAAATAGTCATATATACTATTATTGTAAAAGTTATATGGCATCAGAGGCTGTTAAAGTTATAGTTCGATGCCGGCCCCAGAATCAAAGAGAAAAGGATCTAAAATGCAGAGTAATAATTAATTTTTATTTTTATTTATTATTTATAAATAAGAGTATGATATAAGTATATATGTGTTATATTTGTGATTAAAGGCGATATTAGATATCGATCAATCATCAGGACAGTGCAGCATTACAAATCCCAACGATGTTTCAGCACCGCCGAAGACGTTTTCTTTTGATGGCGCGTATTATACAGATTCAACGACAGAACAAATATATAATGAAATAGTGTTTCCACTAGTTGAGGTATATTATATTCTAGTTTAGGTATATTATATTATATTATATTATTATATTATTCAATAAAAGTTCTATATAATTATTGATTAATTAATTTTGAAATTATGTTACGAAAATTACGAATAAAGAGAGTAATTTATTATGTGTGTTTATAGAGTGTCACTGAAGGATATAACGGCACAGTTTTTGCCTATGGTCAGACGGGATGTGGCAAATCGTTCACTATGCAGGGAATAGCGTCACCCGCTTCACAGCGTGGAATCATTCCGCGGTATAAATTTTAATTAAATTTACAATAAATGTTCGTAATACTTTATTATTATTAATAATAATGCTCTCAATGTTTTAATACAGAGCTTTTGAGCACATTTTTGAAGCCATTGCTATCGCTGAAAACACTAAGTTTTTAGTGCACGCATCGTATTTGGAAATTTATAATGAAGAAATACGTGATTTACTAGGAAAGGATGTTAAGAAAAAACTAGAACTTAAAGAACACAATGACATGGGGGTTTATGTGTCAGGGCTTTCGATGCACCCTGTGCAGGATGTACGAAGCTGTGAACTGGTGATGGAACAGGGCTGGAAAAACCGCTCTGTTGGGGCCACCATGATGAATGCCGATTCCTCAAGAAGCCACTCAATATTCACCATTTACATGGAAAGAATGGATACTATGGACGATAGTAACATTCGCAAAGGAAAGTTGAATCTAGTTGATTTGGCCGGAAGTGAACGTCAGGCTAAGACAGGCGCCACGGGAGATCGTCTTAAAGAAGCAACAAAAATTAACTTGTCACTGTCAGCTTTAGGCAATGTGATATCAGCGCTAGTGGATGGCAAAGCTAAACATATACCATATCGAGACTCTAAATTAACCCGATTACTACAGGACAGTCTCGGGGGGAATACAAAAACACTAATGGTCGCGTGTTTGTCACCCGCGGACAATAATTACGACGAAACTTTAAGTACATTACGCTATGCGAATCGTGCCAAAAACATTCAAAATAAACCTAAGATTAATGAAGACCCTAAAGACGCTCTGCTCCGTGAGTATCAGGAAGAGATTAACCGCCTCAAAACTATGGTCTCCGGACAAAACTTTAATTCATGTAAATGCCTATTTTTATCTTTTAAATGCCTTTTTTCTAACACTATTAAATGTTATCTATTATCAAATATAATTATGATAATTATGTTTACATAATTTTCATATAATATTAATTTAATGAAAAAATAGTGCCAAAACAAGGAATGGATGATGCTATGATCGAACAAATGAAACGTGAATATGATGAGAAAATGAAAGAATTAGAGTTAAGGTGCAGAGAGGAACAGGAAAGTAATGCCAAACTTAAGGATGATATGAATAAATTGAAAATAACATACGAACAGAATATGACAATGAATACCCCGAATTCGTCACCTGATCCCAAATTCCATAATAACAGTGATTTGCCACATGAGGATATGAAACAAATGCAGGCACAGGCATTGGAAAGACTGAATGCTCTTCAGGAACAGATGGTCGGAGGCGAAAAAGTCAATGACTCTGAATTGAAAGAGAAAAGGGCCAAAAGAAAGACCATCGCCGAAAAGAAGTTTAATGCCATTTCTGAAGCATTATCACAATTAGATGATGATGACCAATTACTGGTAAAAGCATACGATGACATTACTAAGGAATTGGGAGCGAAAAACCAATTACTTAAAAGGGCGAAAAGAAAAATCCAATCCTTGGAACAGGAAGTGAATGATCTTCAGAGCGAATTCGAAGCCGATCGTGCTGATTATTTAGAGGCCATTCGGAAACAGGACCAACAAATTAAGCTTTTGTCACAAATACTGGACAAAGTACAGCCATGCTTAAGAAGGGATTGTAATTACGCAAATATCGATCGCATCAAAATGGACAGTGTTTGGGATGAGGACCTTCAGAAGTGGCGATTGCCCGAACTCATCGTTATACGCACGAAGTTACCACCGCCTCAGGGAGGGATACATCCCGGGGGCAGGGAAACTGCACCTTCCACTTTATACCGTCCATCATCACCTATTAGTGACACATGTATGATCAGTGAAAGTGAATCTCCAGAGTCTTCAGATATAAGTGAAGACAGATTATTTCAGAAATTAGAAAAAGCGGCGAAAGAGAACATTGTTGCGAATTACTTTATGCCGAAACGCCGCGAACAGCTTTTGAGTAACGCTAATAAAGTGAAGATGAGTAAGTAACACATTTAGTTAACAATGCTTAGTTAACACGTTTAGTTTATCATTATAAAAATAATAAGAAATTAGGCATTTCAGTAAATGATACACTCCAACGTATTCAATCGCAAAATCGTCATGACCAAAGCCATCATAACGGACACATTAATGGGTCATCGCCTCTCATTTCAAAGCACATAACAAACTCCATAACTGCGAATGGTAAAACTCATTCTGTTAATGGGGCAATAAATGGCACCATAACTACGATCAGTAATAATATCAATCGTCACTATAATAGTAAATCAGTACCATCCACGGGCAGTAATAAAAGTAATGTTTCGCCTTTAATCAGTCCTAACAGCGGAGGGAATCTCAGCGCAGGTGAAATGCTCAGGAAATTGGGACCCATCAAATTAGAGGCCATTCCTAATGCGGGTAAATATTATCCTTTTAATATCTATTTTATTAATATCATTTCACGAAACTTTAGTTTTTAATAAACTTTATTATATCATTTATATAACACTATTAATTTTCAACATGCTAGTTTATATACTATACTCTACTATTCTCTAGTATAGGCATATGTTATATATCCATATGTCATATATTTACTTTTATTATTTATCATATTTATCATGTACATAAATGTAATATAATGATAATGATAATCAAAAATGTTTAACTTTTTTATTATTATTGATTATCATTAAAATTATTTGAAAAAATAATTATTAATATAAAATTAGTATTCATATTGAAATTATTAATATGTTTATAGTAATTTTTAGTTACTTTATATTACTAAAGAATATGATGATTCACATTTTGTTTTTAGTAAACATTTAGTAAATTAAAAAATTTTTAAAAGAAAATTCTTATATAATGGAAAATAAAAAATGTAAAATTATGCATTAATTTTGCATTTAAAAATAATTAACTAAACATTAAATGAATAGTACATATGTATATATATTTTTATACTTTATATTTATATTTTTATATTTAACTAAAATCGAAGCGAAAGTTTCACTTAAAAATGACAGATAAAATAAAAAGCTATTGTTTTATGTAAGAATTTTTTTCATTTCCGGAAACATATTAATTCTAATAATAGTATTGATAATAATATTAATTTATGCTAGTTTGCTTTTCCATGCTAGTTTACATAGGCTTTACATGTCCATATGTCATTTATTTACTTTTGTTTATCAAAGTTATCGCGTACATAAATGTAATGCAATATAATAATCAAAAATGTTTAACTTTTTTATTATTATTGATTATTAAAATTAATTTCAAATTTAATAAAATATGAAATTCATTTAAAAATTGATATTAAAAAATGCCATTATATTCGATATTTAATAATTAGTATATGTAATTTTAAAGGTCAAATGACGAATAATTATATTTATTTAATGACATATAAAAAATATAAAATAAATTAATCATTTATATTTCAAACTGTGTATTGATTTAAATATAAAAATTATTAATATAATTTATTATTTAATAATATTTACTTAAATAAAATAAAATTATTTCGCATATCAAAAGATTAAATTACGCGTAAATATATATTTACAAAAATTTGCGCTTAAATTTGACTCTATTTTTTTTAAATTTTATTATGCTTTAATTAATTTTATCTTTTAAAATGATTATTTTATATAAATTTAATATCTTAGTTTATTTTTTAAAATTATATATAACTTTTAAGGCTAAAATTTATGTTTAAAATTTAAGTGAAATAATAAATTTGATTTAATTATGCGCAAAAAAATAAAACATTTGTATAATGAATTCCCAAATATATTAAAAACATAATATACTGTTTCATTATGAATTAATAATTAAATATTACGCTAATGTCATTAATGAATTTTTTAATAATTTTATAATTAAATAGTAACTGTTATTTTAATTCATAAATGAATATTATGGCATTAAAATTTTTTAAAAATTATAATTAAAGATTTTCCTTAAACTTTAAAAGTATAAATTTAAAATTTTTTTGAATAAAAAATTTTATAAATTAAATAGTTAATAATAAAAAAGTAATCATTAAATTTTAAAGCATATCTATAATATTCATTACATACATCAAATTGTTACATCAATTCGTATATTTTAAATAAAAGTGTATTACAGTATGTGAAAATAATCTAAAAGATATTTTGCAGTTGAGTATGCTATTGCTAAAAGTAACGCTATTCGCAAAGCAGCATATTTACTCATTCAAATACAATTTAAGTGTAAAATATCTCTTAGATTATTTCTATTGGGTATAATACCTGTATTATTTACATGTATACTATTTTTAATACTATTTGTATATACAGTCAAACCTGACTAAGACCATTCCCAAAATCATTCCCATAAATTTAACATTAAATTAATATTTTCTTCTCTAAGATGGAATATGATACTTTTTAAGAGCACTTTTTAATTTTTTACCCTAAAAATAGATTTTTATATTAATTTTAATCATTTAATTTTTATTTATTCAAAATAATGATCATTATTGAATTTTTTCATAATTTTTAATGCATAAAATTTGTGCTGTTTATTTCTTATACAGTAAAACCCCCTAAGGTGAAAACGTTCACAAAATCACTCGTATAGAGTTAAGAATTACATATTTAAGACAGAAATTTTTCATGTCATCAATCAATTCGGTCTTAGAGAGGTTCAACTGTATTACTTTAGAATTTTTATTCGTTAATAATATTGAGATATTTTCAGCTACAGTATGATCTTATTTTAAATTAAATAAACACACACAGTATGTTTTAGTGTTTTAATACGCTTTTTAAAAGCGATGTTTTGAGCGTAGGGTAAGCATAAGAGGGATATACATAAAAAGTATACACATTTAAAAATAAATATATAATTTTAGTTTTTCGTGAAATTAATACAAAATTAAGTTTTTGATTTAATTTGTGACAAATAAATTAAAAGAGAAAACAACGAAAAGAGCACCACTTATACATTGTATAAGTAAATATAAGTACAGTCTAACTTTTCTCCGGTTTTTGAACTGTACATTAATACTAAAATTACAATAAATTATAATTTTTTGTATATTATTTTTATATATTTTTCAGTTTCAGATTTAAAATTAAATTTTAATTAAAATAATATTTAATAAAATTCAAAATAAATGAATAAAATTTAATATATACACTTACAAATGGACTACATTTTAGACATCAAAAATATGCATTTATTTTTTATCGTTTTATATAAATAATATTTTAAAATATGCAATTAATAATTTGAAAAGTAAATTATTTTAATGTTTTAACTTAACATTCGTATTCATAATTTAAACTGCATGATGAATACATGTGATACATGACTATATCACTACCAAATAAAGCAGAGGGACCTAAATATGCAACAATAACAACAACAAATACACCTGTGTCTTAAGTTGAAAGACGGATATTGCAATTAGATTTATAAAAGACATTAAATTGGCTCTATTGTGAAACACCTGAACCAATGAAACAGTATTTGTATATTCAATTACAATTTCCGTCTTTTAACTAAAGACACAGGTGTAACACGTTTAAAAATGTTCTACGTTTTTTACTATTCTCAGCATAAGAATAGATTTCTTTATTTATATTACAGTTAATCACACAGGTCATAGAGACCACATTTAGTTAAGTTTGCTTATAAGTGTTTTATAGGATGTGTTACGCCAATTCAAGCACAATCTGTCCCTGTAAACTGCGTGATTAACTATGATTTATACTTTAATTTATGAAAAAAGCATAAAATAATTAATCTTTAATTTATTATATATAAAAATAAAATGAAAAATATTAAAGTTAATCTTTAAAAAACGATAAAAGTTATAAAACATTTCAGAACACAAAAATACTGTTTAAATGACCGATGCAAAGATTGGCAAACATTATTAGTCCGGCATTATATGCCCGAATTTTATCGTCTCTATTTATTCCATTATTTATTTTAAAAATCGGTATAAAAAATTATTGACTGAAATGACCGGAAATTAAAAACTATTTATATTATAAAAATGGCCGCAGATTTTTAATATAATTTATTTACCGAATATCGTCATCACCAAATATATAACATTTTTTAAAAATAAATAATGAATAATTTAATTTTTATTTCAAATTTTTATTTTTTATTCTAAAAATGTACATAATAAATATACATACATGAATTTATAATATAATCACAAAATAATCTGATTATTCACTAGTTATAGTCATAGTAAAAATTAATTCGTATATAATTAATTCGATTATGGTAAATATTAAAAAATGAAACACAAATTCATGACCTGAAAAAGATCATTTTTAAACTCTTAATATACATAAATATATATGTACATTAAGAGTTTAAAAATATGTAATATATATACATATATATATATGTATATATATATTATATCTCTTTATTTATGATATGATTATATAAGTTCATAGTACAAATAACTAATGATTAACAATATTTTTAGGGTCTTCGAATGTAACGAACTTAAATCACAATAAATCTCCGAACAGTACAGTATCGCGTAATAATGTATTTAATTTTTTAAGAAATTAACTTTATAATGTTAATGATAATCAATTATTACATAAACATGTGCACTATACATATACATATTATATATATTATATATGTACTATCAATTGTTTATATATTAAGTTTATATTTTAGAGTTTATTCTTTAACATTTTAATTATAGTCTTTTGTTATATATTATATAAAATTACTTAATTTAATGGATTTTATATAAATATCAATAATTAGAATTTAACTCAATTAAAATGACAAAATATTTTTAAAAATAAATTATTCATTATTAAAGATTATAATGTTAAATATAAAAGAATTGTATTATAGTCAAATGCTCATTACTTTTTGATCACAATCATTTGTTATACATACATGTACTATGTATAGTATATATTTAATACAATACGTTAAAAAAGTTATAATAAAACTTTTATTATTTGAATTAAATAAATAATAAATCATTATAAATTATTATATTTATATATAAATTTTGAATGTTCATTTAAAAATAAAGTTCAATGTAAATAAATTGTGTATAAAGTATATATAAAGTATATATAAAGTATATATAAAGTATATATAAAGTATATATAAAGTATATATATATGAAGTATTTCAATTGAGCATATAATTAGGCAAAGAATGGTTAATGCTTAGACCTAAGACTTATTCGTAAAACATTGTTAAATGCATGAAAAATGCATATATTCGCAGAAAATACATATGCATATATGTATATCTATTGCTATGGTATATAATGGTAAATAATTGGTATATATACGAATGAATGTAAAGATAAAGCATTGAGAAGCACAATGTTAATCTTTGAGGTCTTTGAAGATAGAGGCACTTTTATTAATAGATTATGACCTGAGGTGTATTATACAGCGTATTACAGTAACACTCACGTTTCCATCATGGATTTGTATGGTCTGTGTATGGTTTGTATACGATGAGTATGTTATGTGTGCATATGTATGGTGTGTGTATATATATCATTCTGCGGGAATGTGAATGGCAATAGCAATGGCAATGGCTTTAAATAAAAGCGATCACTAAATCTTATGATTCAATCACATTTTAGTCCGAAATTTACGAAATTATTATTATTCAGTGAATTATTTGCATTATAAATGTCTTTTTTATTTAATATTCATATCGAATAATATATTTATATATTTATATATATATGTATTTAAAGGAAATTTAATTTTTATTGTGCTTTACGTATATTGATATGAAAAAATTTTAAATCATCATCATAATAATAATAAATGAATAAAAAATATGCTCAATTTATTTGTAATGCAATTATATTCGCATTTAAATGTCCATGATTATTGTCATCATTATCTGTATATAAATAAATTTTATAAATTTAATATCATAATATAATTATCGTATCGTATGTTCAATTAAATGATTGGCGCTTTATTAATGTAAATGCGGCTCAATTATGGGAATGCGTTTCCATTCTCTAATGGACACTTTAAATGTCACTTTTTTGGTAATAATTCAATCATTATTCAGTTCAATTATTATTATTAATAAATTATTCATAATATTATCATATATTAAAAGGTAATGCTTTTGTTTTGGAATTGTATTATCGCGTCACGAACGCTCAGGAAAATTCCCCTCTGTAAAAATAACAAATTAAAGGTAAATTTACATATATATAATCTATTTATATGTTGATATATATGTATACTATGCTTTAGTCGAACTGTGATGATAAATCGTTGTCCTTTATGTGGTCGATAAACCGTAATCCGCCATCGTATTTCTTCGGCACAATACATGTTCCTTATACCAGAGTATGGGATTCCATACCCAAAAAGGTCAAAGATGCATTTAAATCCAGTGACAGTGTGTTCTTTGAATTGGATTTAATGGATCCGTACACTGTGTCCACATTAGCGAATTGCCAAATGCTTCCGCACGGGAAAAAGTTAATGGATATTTTACCCCATGATTTATATCGACGTTTAAAAAGACATTTGGAATATGTCCGAATCATGCTCCCGAATTGGATGACCGCAGATCAAAGGGGCAGAGGTCTTTACGCTGAATATTTATATAATGCAATCACAGGAAATTGGGAACGGAAACGTCCCGTTTGGGTATTACTAATGGTCAATTCCTTAACCGAAAGTGACATTAAATCCCGGGGCATTCCCGTCCTCGATTTGTACTTAGCTCAAGAGGCACAGAGACTTAATAAAAAGACAGGATCCGTTGAAAAAGTGAGCATACAATATATTAATAAATAAATATTTTTTATTTATTTATTTATAAAAAAAAATTTATCATTACACAGTAATGTTAAAAAATTACATTTATAAAATCACATATTATTTATTATATTCGTATCTTTTATTAAATATTTATAAAATTTAAAAATTTATGAAATTTTTTATATAAATTCCTATGATAAAAGAATATTGATAATCATTTAATCGTTTTTTTTTGTATTTACATTTTTTTGATGTTATGACTTAATTTTTCACCATTATTATTGTAATGATTATAAAATGATTATGTTAATGTTTTATCATCATTTTAAATATAGTGTTAGTTATTGTAGCGTTAAATGTAATTATTTTTTTACAAAAAAATAGAGAATAATAATACTCACGTTATAAATTTATTAAATAATAATTGCATTATTTATTACTAAATTCACAGGTCGAAGAACAATGTGTTCCTTTAAACGGACTGAACTTTTCTCAGGTTATGTTTGCATTAAATCAAACACTATATCAGCACGAAAGTATACGCCGCGGACGTGTACGTTCTAAATTAACGACGGATGATTTAATTAAACATTATAACTGCGGGGATCTCAACGAAATCATATTTAATCATGACATTACTCATGTAAATCTAATAAATCACATTTAAATTAACTCTGTGCTAAATTATTACTAAAATATTCAATTAATAAATTAAATTACAAATAATTAATGAATAAATAAATGAATGCATATTTAGGTTCCGTCATTAATAAACAGTACAATTGTTGAGAGTGAAAAAGACATGGAAATCGCGCGTCATATCGATGAGTATTTTCGATCGGAATTAATCGTTAAAAGAAACAAAAGGATGACTGAACGTGTATTGAGAATCCTTAATTCAAACCCTTCGAAGAGTTTCTTTTTCGTTTTCGGTGCCGGTAATGTCATTTACTGTATATTCAATTATCGGATATATTATAATTTTCATTATCGTGTGTGTGCATGTGTGTGTATGTGTGAGTGTATATCACACAATATTATTATTATTATTATTATTATTGTTATTACTATACCATAGTTAATTTAGTATAAATGTAATATTTCAGGTCATTTTTTGGGAAACAATTCAATATTGGACTTTATGCAGGCTGAAGGCTTTGACGTTGTAAGAGTGGCTGATATGAGCATTACTAGCAATAGAAGGAGCAAAGCAAAGTAACTAATCAATATTATTAACTAAATTATACTTCACTCATCAAACCCTATAATAGAATTTTTGTTTCATATCCTGTTTATTATTAACATTTTATATTAGTTATAAAGTTGGGTGTCGCACTCACAACACACATCATCATCTTCAACATCAGCAGCATCTTCAGCATCATCATCATCATCATTATCATCATCATCACCATCATCATCATCATCACCATCATCATCATCACCACAGCCCTCATGAGCTGCAATATCAGCATACGAATCATGCCACGATCGTGGTACATAATTCAATAGTTGCCATATGCTGGTATTTGAATATGTTTTATATATTGACTAAGAACATGCTTAAAGTGAACATAGTGAATTGAGATGGGCATAGAAAAAGCACGTGAAATGAGCTGAAAGTGACGGATGTTTTGGCTGTGGCCACGACGTGTATTCTCAAGCAATAACAGCTCAGGCATAATAGTGTTATACACTTAAGAATACACAGTGTGTACCCAGATTTTTATTGCTCATTCATTCATTAGCCATTCATTGATGACGTAAAATTCATATTTAATAGCATATGAGCGATGAATATATATTATGTAAGAAATTGGAATTTTTTTGACTTTTGTACGCACAGATACACTATATATATACATATATATGTACATGTACATGTATATGCTCAATTCAATTTAGTTTGATACTAGTTGTGATACTAGTTTCAACACAGGGTTACACAGGGGTTACATTTGTATTTGTTTTATATTTAAGAAAAGAAATTGATGCAATGAAAATACGATGATCCTTTTTTCTTTATGTATATATACTTTTCTAATACTTTATGCTTTTCTATGGGTATGGATATTGAGAATGGCGTTATCATGCATACTCTGTAAGCGCATTACTGAAGGAATATATCCATTGTGATGATGGAGCATATGGTAGAGTCTCACTCAATCTGATGCTCTTTGCTTTTGGCATCACAGGCATCACGGGGGAGACAAAAGAAGCACCAAATTACATTGTTCCATTTTCCTTTATATTTCCTTTATTATTGCTTTATATTCCTTATATCTGCTTTCATACTATGCACATACTATGCTATGTTCATTCAGATTCATCATGATATAACTCTATATATTATTGTAATCTTAAACCATTGTGGCACTATTGAACATGTCATATCACTACCGGCCATAGGAATATATACCGGTAATTGCATGTACAGCATTGAAAATGAAAAAATCTCGGGTGTCATGGGAATCGAGTTACAGAGAGTCGCGATATGCGACCACAGAATAACACAGAATAATACTTTTACTTTAATAGTGATTCCGTATTTCTCTTATTCATCAAACTCTGGCATAGGCATACTCTCATTTTCTTACTTCAATCACTTATTCACTTTCTTCTTATTCCTCATCTCTATATCCATCTCTACTATACTATTCCACTAATACTATTTCCACTATGCTTTACTTTAGTATAACTCTATTACGTTATTATTTCGGCGTTTTTCTATTCATTCAATTGAAAATCTGTACTTTCAATTCCCCGTTTTTTCCTTTTTTTTCCTTTCTATTCTTATGAGCGCCATTTCAGCACATTCTACTACTTACTTCTTTAGCATATTAACTAAAGCTAAAAACTACTATCAAATATACTAATGCAGAAATACACAGCGAAAGTTCAGTGCTTTTTTCTATCCCCAATCATATAACTAATTCTAAATGCCATACTGTGAAAGTGCATCATAAAAACACTTTTTTAATTGACTGTGATTCGCGCTTCGCATATGTGATTATTTCATTGCACTGTTCAAAGGTAAAGTTTTACATAATGAGATACTAACTTTTAACTAAAAACTCATGCATTTAGAACATAATATACAAATTATTTTACCATCATATTTAATTGATTAAAATTGAGAGCAAAAAAAAGTTCATTTTATTTTCTATGACTAAAATGTGAGAATTATTATTCATATATAATATTCATAATTTAATAATAATAATAATCATGAGAGAGTATATTAAAATATGAAAGTCTTACCGACATAGCTAGTGACATAGCTAGTGAATGCTATAGTTGACAAATATATCTCATGAACGAAATATTGGCACAGATGGGAAATGAGTTATATCCATATGAATCCATATGAAAGAAATGATGTTAATTCTGATACCGCATTCAGATGTATATATGTGAACTGAAAAAAGATATTACACTTTCAATATGATGCGCGAAAAATAAAAAATTCCATAAACGAATGGAGTATTTTATGGTTAAATTTTGAAGATTTTAGTTATACCATAACTAAGAAGAAGGATATGATATGAATGATATATTGAAAGAGCGTGAAAATGATAGTGTTTTAGTTGCGAATGTAACAGGTTTCTCTGTACATTCTCTGTACATTCATTCATTGCTCTTTTTCTTTCAAAACATTCATCTCTCAGCTCTGAACCAATGTGTGTGTGTGAATGAGTCTCATATGTGCAGCGCATCATCACATACTAATACCATTTCCAATTCCATCGTTCATCTCAATTTATTTAATAAAAATTCACACATTTTCAAATGAAAACTTTTCTTATATAAAGTCAATTATAGTATAAGTGCTTTTTATAAATATATATTTACTAAATATTAACTAAATATTACTATGATAATAAAATCAGCTGACGATTAACGGAGTGGAAAGTTTACCACTTTATTCTCCATGATCGGAACGCTATTCTTTGACTAAAGCTCATGTATATTAGACGCTTATGTTATGGTCTGAAGAGGTTTCAACTCATACTATCGCACTCTTTCGTGTCTAATGCATGATGCTGAATTGGACGACGTCACAGTCATCCACTAGTGTCTATCGCAGAATATGTTCCACTATATTCTACTATATTCTACTAGCGTAAGCTAGAAAAAGGCAAACTACAACCTGCGCACCCGCATTGTCAATATAGTTAATGCTGTAGTATATTGTTTTTAGCGTATTTCTCTTTTATATATATACACTTTAGTGGAACATTATTTGTATGTATTATATGAATAGCATATGCTACAAATTCAGTTATACAATAGTCTGAAGTATGCTAGTACAGTATACTAGTACAGTACACTAGAACAGTACAGTAGAACAGTATAGCAGTACAGAACCACCCTAAAACTAAACGATAATATATGAGAGGGTATTGTATTTTGCTTCCCCCACTTTAGGCATCACAACTGAGGCACAATTCATTTCCGTTCACTTTGATGCTGACATATCCCAATCATTGTAATAGCATTTGAACACTATGGTCGATCATATGGAGACTTTAGCAATATATGCACATACAGTTATATGGATGCACATTTTAGAAGTAATGCATTAATGGGTCTTCACCTAAAGAGTGAAACGCTGTGACAATAGCTTTTAGAGTATAGATGTTGATGTATACATGTGTGTCTATGCGGGGAATGTGTGGGCATTGCATGGGACCACTCTATTATTTTGCGAATATATTCCATTGAACATGGATGTGGTCACAGCAGTATATGGCAATATTATTATTTACAAAAAGGTCATAATGGACTTTAACATTCATTGAGTATATCCAAAGTAATTTTCGTATTAAGTATAATGTAATATTGAAAAGAACTGTCGGTCGTCTATTTCTAGTTTATTTTCTAGTTTATTGTAAGCGTAGAGACTGCAGGAGAAAAGCATCATCATCAATAGTATGGTTTGCCAATGGTATAATAGTTAATCATGTGTACCTTACTTCTACATAGTAAATAGTAAGCTCTTTTACATTGAGGCATGACCATTCACTAGTAACAAAAGCTGAAACAAATTTAAAGCAGAGGCGGATATACATTTCTAGTTTCAATTCATGACTATTGCTAGTTACCATTGCTAGTTAACAAATAAGCATTTAAAGTAAAAAAGAAATATCTGAAAAAAATGTGAACATTAAGTAAGAATCATTGCATGTAAATAGTCATACTAAACGTAGAAAGTTACTCTGAGTATAGTATAAATGACATGGTGTTTAAATGACTCAATTAGTGTCGACATGAAATTGTAAATTGAATTTTGCATGCGAATTACAAACACTATATATTTACTATGCTATAGTATTAAACAAATATACATATATATTTATATACATATATTTGAAAGAAACACATGCCATATATTATCGGATGGTTATTTCCCTATCTGATGAAATCAAATCAACTAGCATTAGACTAGCATTAGATGAGCTCATATACGTCCAAACGGAAGGCATTGCACAAATTGCCTTTTCTCTATGGGGGGTTCAGTCGATTCTACAGTGTCGTTCACTGATTTGGTACTTTTATGTTTAGATCCCCTGCAGCTATGGGATGTGAATTCAGCATCTAGTTTCATATACTTGCATCTACTTGCTTCTAGTTAAACATGAACGCAAGAAATGGCAGCCATTGGAAGCCTCTAATGGGATTGGTTTATTTCAATTCATGTTTTAAAATTCAACTCATATCAGAGAGAATATGAAAGAGAATATGAAAGAAATGTTTGAAAAAAGTAAAAATCTCAGACTTTTGACAATACACGCGCTTTAAATAAAGAGCTATATTTTCGTGCACTTTTTTATTGCGAAACACAATGGTGAACGAATAAATTATAAGGTATGAGCTATGCTATGACATTATAACGAATTAGTTCTTTTACGGTAATTTAATAGATTTTATTTTTCGCCCGCATTATTCAGCATTATTCAGTTAATTGTAAACGTTCATTTTTGTTCATTATTATCGTTCATATTTCGCTGATGATAAGTGAAGCACCACTATTGTAAGTATGCCGCTATTGCTATTGCCACTATTGCCACTATGACCAAACCTTTTAATCAAATATATGACTAATGACAAACGGGAAAAGAGAATAAAAAGCAAAAGGATGATGGTCTCATGAAAAGTTAGTGTTTCAAACAAATGACCACTCACTTCATATATTTAAGTTTAGTATTTTCTATATAAATATGCTGTGCATGTATATGCACTAAACTTTGACACACGAATATATTGCACACGCACCATCATACAATAGCTTTTTTATTCTTTTCCCATGCGACATCCTGTATTTTAGTTCTTTTAGTTGTTTAGGACTTTTACGGTACTATGTTTTACTATTACTTTTGCACATTTACAATATAAGAAATCAATGAATGTATATAATTCACATTTATATAGTGTTCACCCCCCACCATCATCTACGAATGCACTCGTAATGAACTGAATAAAATTTGTGACTAACTCTAGTACTAGCTCTAGTACTAACTCTAATATTAACTCATGATAACTCATACTATAATTTAAGTATGTTGAAAGGAGGATAATACGGGTGAATGCTGAGAAATTAAAATAAAGTGAAGATTCGCAGAGCATATGTGCATATTTGCAATTAGAGTTTAGTGCATATATAAACTATATATTAATAGTATATGATGAGACGTTTTTGTCGCAAATTCAATAGAATATCATGATAAAGATATTAAATGTATAAATATAATTCATAACGATACAATGAACATACATACACATGCACATACACATTATGCATATACATGTATAATGGTGTCTGAATATGTCTGACAATGTCCAGAAACGAATTAACTGTAATTTTGAGGCATCATCAAAACACAGCACACATCAACAGTATTAAAAATCATTATTTATTTATAGGACTAAAGGACTAAAGCATACTAAAGCATTATAACTAGAGACCTAAATTTTAGGCAAAATATTTGACCAAAAAAAGTTTTTTAAGTGTCAAAAAAAGTAAAAAAAAGTAAATTTTTAAAAATTTCAAAAATACTAAGGGGGGAGTAAAGGAATTTTTTGAGAAAAATGAACTA
>JAQIXB010000388.1:0-18653 GCA_034697405.1 Mesoplophora pulchra | reverse complement strand
TCATTAGATTGATTTAAAAACGTTTATGTCATTTTTAAAAATTTTATATTTTTATATTTTATAAATTATATTCATTTTAAAATCTTAAAATTCAATTCAAATAAAAAAATGAATATGAATTATAAAATATATTAAAGTTATTTATTTAATTAATGTTTAAAAATATATATATTTACAACGAAATTACAGAATAAATGCATAATTAAATAAAAAAAATTCACAAAATATTTGAATCAAACCTTTGATTGACATTAATGTTTTACCATAACATTATGATGCCTGAGAATGGGCTGAGGATACATCTTTCGATTCAATGATACATTCATACATATGTACATATGTATATATGAGTATTAAATTTAACAGAAACAGTAATGAACTATGAAACTACTAAGCGCTTAGTATATTTGGAACTATTATTAGTACAAAAGTTAGTAATACATAAGTTTATTCGAATTCTTTTAAAGTTTTAAAATTATAAATAAAAATCCTAAAAAATACATTTATATATTAATATTATTTAATTTAACAAAAAAAGTTAATGAATACTAAGATTTAGTGATTAATTTTAAGCTCATTTTTTATAAATACAAACAAATTTTTTCATTTTAAAAAAAATATCTTAAAATTTTATGCAAATATATTATATAATGAAATATTATAAAATGATAAAAAACAAATTTATTAAAACATAAAAATTTCAGCATATATTTTATTTATGATTTACATTAATTAATTAAATTTAGTATTATGTTATTTAACTAAAGAATTTACTAAACCTTTTCATACCCATATTTATATTATAATGATTATATTAATGTTATTTAAAAGTGCATAATAAGCAATTTAACATGCTAGTACTAAATGCTAGTACAACTATGAAAATAAAGTTTATTTATTTAAACTCATTAAGTTCGTAATAAAAAAATTTAAAATTATGGTATTAATTTTAAATGTATATTTTCCTCATTTATTTTTAAATTAAAATTTTCATAAAAATTAAAAGATCATAATAAAAGTTATATTTATTTATAAATATTTAAATAATGTGATTTTATTAATTAAAATAAATGTCGAAATTTATTTTTTATTAAAAATTTATTGGCATGTATTTGACGCGTATCATAAAATTGAGAAATAAATTACAATAAATAAAAGATAAACATTAAAAGTAAACATAATTCAATGGAAATAATCCTATGAATGTTTATAATGTTTATGTATGAAACTTTTTTAAAACATTTTTAGTATCGCATGTTACGTTTTTCAATAAATAATAAAAATGATAAATTTTGACATACATTTTAAAAGTGTCATAAAATATGCAAAATTTTGTATTTTATAATACAAATAAATAATAACGTTAATATAATAATAAAGAAATGATTATAATTATTTCGTCACATTTATTAATGATGATTAATTCATTGTTTCATATTAAATGAACTTTGTGCTGAACATTTAAATGCCTAAAAACCGTTCGAATGCCTAAAAATAGAATTTATGTTTTGTCATCAGAGTTTTCAAAATGAAATGATTATATTATTGTATATACTTTGTGTGTATGTGTGTCTGTAAATGCATTTTTTGAATTTTTTCATTAATTATTTAGAAATGTTTATTTAAAAGTGAAGAATGTGTGCATACCTCAATCTCTGCAATCGCTGCGGCGCTTATTTCTGTGCGCGGCTCACGGCGTTCACTGTTCTTATGCTGTTCGGTATGCGTGTCCCGTCGTGTTTCTAATGTATTAATTGTGTCGGATAATGTCAGTGATAAATTAGATGCGGTTTCAGCATCGAATGTGTCTCTGCGCTGTTTATTTCGCAAATTACGTTCAGATGCTGATGTACTCAATGATCTCTGTTTTCGTGCATTTTTCTCACTGTTCCCACAGCTATTACCATAGTTAGATGTAGTTAATGATGATGATGATGGAAGTTTTTTAATTTTTGTTTCGGTCATAGTCAATCGGCGCGAACATTTTAAATCATTTGTGTCTTTTAAATCAGACTGTGATTTTACTTTTTTACCATTTCCAATGGGATTATCAGTTAAATCATAGGGTATTTCCCATGTTAATCGTCCCAAATCCACTGTAGACTTAGCCCTTCGTGTGGACCCCCATCGACCCCTAAACAATTTATCGTCCACAAAATTACCGAATGCTCTCAATGGACTCCGCCGTACTTTTGTATCATTGTTTAATGCTAAATCATCGTCTGTCACAGAATTCTTTTTAGATATTGCACCATAGGCTTCCGGGATATTGTTATTTGAAGAGTTCAAAGTATCGAATGATGTAGTGCTTTTGGACTTACTTTTTCCTAGTGGAAATATCACTGTGCAAACATAACATGCATTAAAATACTATCATAATACTATCATACTACTTGCAAATGCTATTTCACTCATTCTCTGCTGAGAATAGTATGAGCGTCCGGGAAATTAATTATCAGTGCGTTCTTTCCCTTTCGTACTGAGTGTACTTTCGTACACTCATGTAATGTAAAAATGGATAATTAACTCACGTGAGGGTATGGATGATGCTGCTCTAAGCACATGAGCGTGTGCCTTTCGACTGATTCTGGGGCTCGAAAATATCCTTTTTGCTTTACACCGCAGTGATTCGTGATGACATTCATCCGCTGACATTCGGGTCATATGCCCGAAAGAGTCTGTCGAACTCCGCTGTAGTTTCAGCATAGACTTAACTGCGGGAATATCATCACAATCTAAGGACGATCTCTTTGACATGGATGCGGATCTCAATTCCTCCTCACGTCTTAAGCATAGTTTCTGTAATGTCTGTTCCGTGAGTCTCAGGTTTTCACATGAATTTATCCCTGAATTATCTTCACATTTTCTATAAATATATTATTTTAAGTGAGAGAATCTTTTTAATGCCTTTCGCTAGTACTAGCACTAGTACTACTACAGTGTATATTCATTGTAATAGATAAGCATAAAATGAAAGTTTATTTACTTATTATATGATGGTTTTATTGAATCATTGAATTCTCCTTTAGCATCATCAGTGTGTTCCTCACTTAATTGTCGCACAGATTTAGACTTTGAAAAAATCGCTCTTTTAGAGGATCGGCTCTGTTTTTGCTTTTTAATGACGATCTATATTTAGAGCATCGCATTTATAATGCTATTATTTTTTAGTTATTTTTTGTATGTTTAATTAATAGTTAAATCATAGTTAATTTTTATTTATTTATATATTCATGTATTATTTAATAATCATTATTTAAACAAAAAGAGCTAAATGTTAATGGGAAAATTTATGTTTAATTTATTTTTCTAATTTTAAAACTTAAAAGTTTTACTGATAAATTTTATTATTAAATAATTTAATTTAATTTTAAACAAAGAATTTTAATAAATTATATTAAACTGATTTACGTCATAAGTTTACAAATTACAGTTAATATATAATGCTCTGTAATTACCTTTACCGTTTCCTCCGAAAATGCTTTTCCATCATTAGACCTGTCATTGGATATATGACTTTTGTTATTTGATTTGAAATTATCATTATGATCGTCATCATCATGAATAAAATCATTATTTAACTCACGATGAATCGAACTTTTTTCACATTCATTGTGATTATCTTTTAATGTAATGCTTATGGCACATGAATGATCACTGTTTTCTTTGTTATTATTATAAAAAAGTTCATCATCAAATACTTTCATTTTATTTAACGATGAACGTGATGATCGCATTTTTCCGAATTTTAGAGACGCTAAAAATAATTTAATTATATATAAATATATATTTTGCATATACTATATATAGTATATATATATAATTATATATGTATGTAAAGTTGTCATATAATGGGTTCATATTTGTACACATGTACAGTATGCATGCATATTATTATATGGGGCTAATGAATGAATGAAAAGAATGATAAAGTCCTGTGCCAGAAATTTAATATGCCATTTCTAAATGAATGTACCGTATAAGTGTATTATGTACACGTTACTATTAACTCAATGTAATCGTACAAATGTCTGTCTCTGTGTAAAAAGGTGTTTCCGAAAATCCCTTTTCTTATGTATAAAGTGCCTTCAAAAGTTTGGGTGTTAAATCACTTAATAATAAATAATCATATATTACGGTATACATTATAAATGTACGATTTTAAGATGCCTCTCGAAGTGCCGCAGTTATTGTGCGTCACGCATTCTCATACATTCTCAGCGTATTCAAATTAACATATATTTTAGATGCTAAAAGTATTATACTATAGTACTACTAGTCTAGTAGTATATCCATTATTCCAATAGTATTTTAATATCTTTGCGCACTTAGAACTTAATGCATTTTAAGCAATATCTTAGAATTTGTATTAATACATTAGTACATTACTATAGTATTAGTATATTAGATTTAGTATTAGATTTAGTATTTTCATTAACATGCTGCGCCGTGTCATTCTTAACTGATTCATGCAAATTTAGCCTTAAGTTTGATTTATTAAACACCATTATTATCAGTATATTTCAATGTATATTTTGATATTAATTTATTTTATAAATTATTAGAATTAAAATTTATCTCTTTTAATATATTATATAATATGTTTATATATATATATATATATATATTAATAAATATCTTTAATTATAAATGATGGAAAAGACTCACGCGAATGATGAATTGTGTCTGAATGTTGTGATTGACATGACTCTGATGAACATCCTGAGATTGATGATGATTGATCTTCGCCTATGTCCAGATGATGGACATCGTCGGAGCCGCTTTCACTCGAAGGGTCACTCCTCCGGCGGGTTTTGTACTAACATAGTATTATATAGTATTACATTTAGTAAACATTGAAATTAGAGCATCAAAAGGGTGTTTAACAAATAATAAAATTCAAATAATATATTGTAATGTTACGTGACCATACATGGGAAATCGTCAGCCGATTTCTGTTAATTTCTTCGTTTTGACCCTTTAAATCACGTTTCATATATTCTCTTAATAATGGTAATTCTCTGCGCGAACTCATTATGTCTTTTAAATTTCATTAATTTATGCTTTAAACAAATTATATCAAAATTCAAACATTAAATGAGAAATAAAATAATGAAATAATAAATTCATGCATTTATTTTTAAAAATTTAAAACGTATGATAAAATTAGAATATAAAAAAATAAAACATTTCATTACATTAAAAGTTTAAATCAAAGGTGAAATTAAACATATGATTTAAATAATAAATTCAATAATAACTAAAAGCAATTACTATGTAATCATTGAATAATATTAAAATGATATAAAACACGGAAAGAAACTAAAGGCTTTCGTCAATTACCGGCGCATGATGCGAATGATTACTAAAAACTCATATCGCAAATGCGTGATTCAATCCTTAAATTTATTTGGCATTTCTCAACGTATACGTTCATGTTTATTTTAAGACATTCGACCGTAAATCTGCAGATATTCTGCCATAGTGAACAACACTCGAACTCAAATCCAAAGACATTAGTATGTGTAATATGCATTATACAGCTATACACATATATACTTTAAAGTTAAGTATATATGCAAATATAATATATAAAAAGTAGTACATTCAAGTTATATATATATATATATATATAAGTTATATATACTTAGCTAATAATTTTGGCTGAGTAAATATTTCACTAAATACATTATCACATTTCTATGGCGGTTACATTTTAATCATTAACATGTGAGAGAATTATAATAAAATTTTCACATTTATCATATATATCATTAACAAAATGTAGAAATTGAATGTGTTCATTGATAATGATAATAAAATATGCATATAATGTTTTGTATTTACCCTTAGGCCAATTAACATACTTTTAAATTACATTGTATTTTATGTTTTCAAAAATATTGCAAAAGAATATGCATATATTTTAAAAATGAAAATTAATTGTCATGACCTTTAAAAGAATACATTCGAAAATTATAAATATTGAAATATTTAGAACTTTCATTTATGATAAATATAAAGTTTAATGTAAATTTCGACATATCCTTTTCTAATAATACCATTTTGTTTCAGTATAATAATAAAATCTTAAAATAAACAAATATTGTATTATGGGATAATATAAATACTTTTTACATAATATATTTTCAGATTATGACACTTTCAACTATAGATGTGTTACTATCCTATGGCAACTTAACATCGAAACTATTATATAACAGCGAAATGAGATTGCATTGCTATGTTATATAGTTTTGATGTTAAATTGCCATATGATAACAAGTGTTACTAGTAATAGTGCCACTAGTAGATTGTAAATAAAAAATTAACTTTTCCTATTTATTAGTTTAAATATGGCATAAACTCATGGAATTAAATTTAAATCATTGAATTTCTAAGTATTAATTAGTTTCTCAGGAATAAGAGACAATTGTTTCTTTTATAATATATGTCAGTGTATCTCTTTATTATTATTAAATATACGATTTTCGGAATTAAATTACTAAAAAACATTAACAATGATCTCTTACATTTTGAATGTTAAAATGCATAATGAATAAACATTAAATTGAAAATTAAAAATTAAAAATATACACTGTATACACATTTGAAAATATTTATATAAAAATGTAATATTTTTTTGCATATTTTATCAAAAATTAGGTTTATAATTCAAAGAAACAGCTTAAGATGAATTCCATGATACTGTGGTTAATGAGGGTATGGTATACACAGAGGGTGCAGAGCATTCTCCGCAAAAATTGGCAAAAGATACAGTAAAAGCTGAGAAAATATGAGGTGCAATATGCTTATGCATGTATATAGAGATGATAAAATATGATTTACATAATCAATTATGTGTGGCAATTTCTAAACGCAAAAAAGAAACGAAAAATGTTCATTTCTATGTTCTGTAAACAGAGTATTTATGCTCTGTTTACTTTCTCATTACATTCAATTCTATTTTAACTTTTAATGATGGATGCATATATATATTGAACACAAAAAAGTTAACTAAAAAGTTAACTAGCTGCTTACTAGCAAATTTAATACATGTAAAGTCTATTTTGTATCATAAGCATTAAATATCATAATTTATATGCGAATTTATTACTGTAAATATATTTCGAGAATTTTACGTTTAATGAGTAAACAAAGTCATAATCATACTTATCCATTTGTGGTGCATAATTTTATCAAAAAAAGTGCTAAAAAAGTGCAAAAAGTGGAAAAATTAGCAGAAAAATTAGCAGAAAAATAAGAAAAAATGGGAAAAAGGAAAAAAGGAAAAAAGAAACTTTAAAATGATGATTAAAATATGTTTTTATTTATAAAAAATGCTTAAATTTTACAATATTAATATATCCAATAGTTTTTGGTAATAATGTATGTTTTGTTCAGTTAATATTAGTCGATGTTTCCTCATTTCTCACATCTTTAATATGCACATAATGCGGGCTTTAACATTTTATAAATTGCCTTTACTCCCCCCTTAGCAGTGAATGCCTTTAGTTTCGAATTATAAAAATCGCATATACACATGCGCAAAACGCAGTTTAAAAGGCCGTGTATGGAAATTCTCATTATATGTTTGTAAACATTGCCGCGGAAAACGTGTTTGCCGCAGACGAATAACGGAGAATTCCACTGTATATATATTTTTTTAACAAAAATATTTAAATGCATATCATGATTTTGCATTATTACGCATGTTTAAAACTATCATAAGATAATTTATGATTCACATTAATGGCAATTTATATTAAATATAATGTATATATATTTAAAAATTTCATTTACTCCCTTAGTATATTTTTGTTAAAAGAATTTCAGGAAAATTTTGAAAATTCGTGGCGGCGCCATCTTTAAAGATAGAAATTTTCTTTTGATATTTGTCACCCTTAACCTATGGTCTATTGATATCCACTGAGCGCAAAGCGATTTGAACTTTGGAAAGATTTTTACATTACGTCTATGAGGAAATTGTTATCGTTCTTTAATATATACATCCGTTTGTATATTTTAGACACTAATTTCTTTTGAATATACGCTATAATCGCGCATGCTTAATAGCGTACTCTCTCCGCTCAAATACAAAAAGTGCCTAAAATATACAAAGAGGTGTAACACTTTCATTTTAAGAGGTTTCTTCCATTACACGATAGAAACTTTATTGCAATAAATGTGCCTGAGTGTAGCACACTGCGGTATAATTGCGGGAAACTTCTTTTTTCTTAAAAATTTACATATTATTATAAAATAAACAAAAAAAAGTACAGTAAAATATATAAATATTAATAATATTAATAAAATGTAATAAAATATATTAAAGTATTATATATTGTGCCATACTAATCCTATTGAACATTTAAAACTTAACTTAATACTGTTTTATGTAACATGTTATAAAATACTTGTATCATATTTTGTTATATTCTGTACATTATGACTCAGATTATACAATCACATTAAGAACTTTAACTTTTACTAAAAGGCTTATATTATTAGTATAAACATTACTTAAGCGTCATTACAGCGTGTGTCAAATTAGATGTATTTAAAGCATTGGGTATATATTTATTTTATATACAGTGAATTGTATTATTTATGTCCAACAGATGATTGCACACGTAACACAAACAGTACTAACAAAGGGACGTGTCATAAACATAAATAGTAAAATTTAGTGTATATATTAAAAGTGCTTTAATCAAAAAATTGTTATTATTTAAGAGTTAATATTAAATTGTAATATTAATGAAACTGAATATATACAAAATAATTATGACATAACATTTTCATAATTAAATTAAAAAATGCAAAATCTTAGATGCGAATTCTGTTATAATGTTTAAGAATTTAATGGCGTTATATGTAAATGCGGCGCTCCCATTATGTCAAAATAAATACCCGTATGTATACGATAGTTAAATGTAAACAATAAAGAGCTTCCTAGTTTTCTAGTTAGTTTTACTAGTTAGTTTTACTAGTCAACATTTACGCTCTTAGTAAATATATTATGCTAAATAAATCGTAATCATCTATAATGATAATAATAGTTACAATAATGATAATAAAAGTTTATTAAGACACATAAATAAGAGCATGTAAAGAATGTTAAATACAATATGAA
The DNA here is from genome assembly GCA_034697405.1 of Mesoplophora pulchra. Taxonomy (NCBI): domain Eukaryota; kingdom Metazoa; phylum Arthropoda; class Arachnida; order Sarcoptiformes; family Mesoplophoridae; genus Mesoplophora; species Mesoplophora pulchra. The sequence goes on along the minus strand of JAQIXB010000388.1, from coordinate 9,517 downwards.
AAGTAATTTTCTTTGATACTAGTTTGATGCTAGTTTCCATGTAATGTTTCTAAGTTAGAAATTCTAATACTAATCTTTAAGTAAAAGGATATAATATTACAGTGATTCAAAGTTCAAAATGCGGCATATTGAAACATGATGCGTGTGTCATTATATAAATAGAGATAATACTTATTTAAGTTAAGACTATAAATTAATCATAAAGAAATTAAACACTAAAATATTTATTGATATTAAATAATAAAATAAAAAAATATTTTTTATATTTAAAAATTAGATAATTAATGTGTCAATGATAATAGAAAATGACAGATTTTATTTATTATTTTTAATATTAATGAATACATATTTATTACAAATGTCTTTTTTCATAATTGAATCACATATTTTTAAAATGTTTATTTTTAATATTTATTTTTGGGTAAAATGGGAAAAGACAATAATTAAGATGATGGTTCTAAATTTTGGCATAATTCCCATGTAAACAGAGAACATATTATACCTTTTTCATGATTTAAAACATGTTAACATTTGGTAATTGCATTCATTAACATTTTCAGGTAAATTTTTAAATTTATAAAAATTTATAAATATTAATTTTTCTTTTAATATAAATTAAAAAAAAATATTATTTAAATAAACACATATCATAGTATAAAATGCAAATTTTGTAAATTGTAAATGAATGTATATACGCATAACATTATTTTGTATATACATATAAATTTATATACATTTTTATTGCGTTAAAATAAATCACAAAATAATTTGGAATTAAATTTTTATCTTAAAAATAACATTAATCTTTTTATAATCTCTTATAACTCATATCATAAAATATTTTCTGATTAATGACAAATGATTAATGATGAACAATTAAAGTTCATCATTCAATAAAATGTATGTGCCGATGTAATAACATATTCCGTTTTCATTATTCATTATGCTATTATTTTAATGTATTAAATTAAATTTTTCATCATTTAATATATAAAAAATATATTAATTTTAATTATAATGATAAAAAAATGCGTTAAAAATTATATAACGATACTCACGATAATTCTTATTTATGTGTTAAATAAATTATAGATAAATCAGTTATTTCATTAAAATACTGTGCGTAAAAATTAAGGCACAATTAACATAATAATTTACCATCACAATTCTTTTCATAATTTTAATTTATAAATAAATAAATTTATATTTTTATAATAAAATATATTTTAAAGTGTGGTCGATGTAACCGGGTTAATACCATGTACTAATAATGTGGGGGGCAATTCTCGTGTTAAAAGATCCAATTTTTCTAAATACGATATATGATCATTACTGTTCGCCGGTGGTGGGGGTAAATACATAAATAGCACTGCAGTATTGGAACTGTGTTCTCTAATCATTGTGTTAACACCATAGAGATAGTTTGTGGTGACTTTAAATTTTTTGGGACTTTCATATGAATCATTATGATTATCGCCATATCCTGACATAGTTCCAGAGTCATCAGCTTCAGATGCAATCGTACTGATGTCGTGTTTCTTCGGAGCACTGAAATCCGTTAATGACTGATCCAATGGTGATGTGATATGATCCCAAATGACGACATGTATTATCGCATCGATTCTTAACATGTTTAGCATTTGTTGCCACTGACGCTGTAATATCGCAGCGTCTTTAATCTTCGATTCGACACACATAAACACGCGTACAGATGTGTGCTTTTTCCACGATGGTACCATGTGAAGAACACATGCCAATTGCATTAGAAATAACCAACAATTGTCTATGGTCGTAATTGACGTTTTCGGTGAAAAGAAATTTATGGGCCAAACATCTATGTAATGCTGCTGCTCTTTTGTTTTATTAAATATCACATCCTAAAAAATTATTACATTTTTTATTAAATAAAATATAATTATTAATTAAATATAAATGGCGCTTTACTTTGTCTAATAAATGAAAATGCCGTGCGATGCACACATTCTTTTGCAATCGAAATACACAGTCAAATATCATACTGACATATTCCTCCTCTGATAAAGCTTTAGCGTCATCATGTCCTTCTCTTAATGATAGGAAAGGATTTCCGTTTAAAAATATATCTCTGATATTATCGTATTTCGGATCCTTTTCAAAGAAATCCACGGGTGGAACATCGTCATAAAATCCCATTAAAATGGTATTCGGTTTCATCGCACCCAAACCCGCGATGCGCGACAATTGGTGGAGTCCGTCACGAACCGAATGAGCTAATGTCACCTCAACAAATGCCTTAATCTTCAGTTTATCGACTAACTTAAGCCAAACGGGATATTCATCTAAAACGGGATCACTTTCGTATGCATCAATATGACCAACTTTTACATGACCTAATATATAGAGTCCACTTTTTTTTAAATCATTAGCGAATGTGATAAGAGGAATACTAGATCTGGGATTAGCTACTAGCAGTAGAAATTGCGGACGCCAATATTTGACATGATCTTTTCTGCTGTCCAAAAGCAAAAGATACTTTCGAACCTATAATAGTTTAAACGTGAAAGTAATTAATTTAAAAGAATGGCATCAAATACCTGATGAAATATAAGTGCCTGACTTATGGAGCCCCAACGTACGGGCGGTGATCGGATGTGCAATGCAATTACCAGTAACAGACACATAATGATGGTTATTGCAGCATAAAGAGGATTTATTACAAACATCATGATCATGCACCCACACATACCGAAAGCTGTCGTTTTGCCTGAGAAATACCGAAATGATGGTCTAAAATTAGGCGCTGATGTAAGGGTCAATGAGAGACATGCTAAATTCGTGGAGAAATATGAGAGCAGAAAAAACACTGATGTTATCTGAGCGATTAAATTCAGATTATTCATTAAAATAATACACTGAACGAAAAACCATGTGATTAAAACAGCACCAATGGGGTTACCATTACGCGATAATCTTAATATGGGACTCAATAACACTCCAAAGAGATTATCTTTGGCTAAAGCTTCCAAAACACGTGACGCTCCTATCAAATTGCTTAATGATGCGGAAAGTGTCGCCGCAAATATGCCGATAGCGACAAAAGGGGGCCAAAAGTTTATGTTTTGCATATATAGATAATTGTTTTGCAGTAATTCAGAGGGACATGTCGCAGCAGACAGCAGCATTATAATTAGATATGTAACAAATGTAAAGCACACAGCCCCTAAAGTCCCCCGGGGAATGGATTTTCCGGGATCTTTTAACTCTCCTGACATGTTAGCACCCGCCATTATACCCGTGACACCACTAAAAAGAACGCCGAAAATCATTGCAAATGATGTCATATCATTTGATGTATAATCGATTCCATAATTCGCTATTAAATTTAAAAATATATTTTTAAATAAAATAATAATGAATTTTAAAGCACACATACGATTGATGTTATTTTTGAATGTCGTCCAATTGAATCCCGTGTACATCACTGTCGTGATGTTATTATTTCGCAAATAATGGTTTTCTATGGGTATATCGACTTCAAAAGCATGTTTACCCAAAAAACTCACGATCACTGATAATGTACTGATTATTACGATAAAAAAGATTATTACGGACGTTTTTGCAAAAAGAGATGCTCCGATTAAACATATCAATGTGTTTAATAAATTAAGAATGGTGCCATAAAGAAGGGAATACCATCGTCCTGCAGAAAGGAAATTTGCAATACCACCTATTGTTGCATTTTATTATGCAAAAAACAATATATAATCACATGCAAAATCATAATCAAATAATAAACGTATAATAAAATAAGAGTATTACCGGAGGGCCCGAAATTACTGATAATCCCTTCGACACATCCCGTTAAATACAAAGCGCTCGAAAATATGTTCGCGACAAAAAACAGGGTCCCGATACTGCCCCCGAATTCAGGTCCTAATGCACGACTGATCATAACTAAAATATTTCAAAATTTTAAAAATATATTTAAAAATTAAATAAATGTCTAAACTCACAATACGCGCCTCCGCCTTCGATGGCACCATTTGTGGATATCGCACATATCGAAAGAACGGTGAACACTAATATAGTGTATGCTAAAATCATTTGCAACAGTGTCGTGAGAACACCCGAATTCCCCATAATAAAACCTTTCATTTCAATTTAATCATTAATAATTATGTAAATATTTGTTTAATGATACATAATGATACATACCGATACGTAAGAAAAGGATGGCGCTAAACATAGAGAGACATACGGGAGTGAAAACGCCCGAAAATGTCGTCAGATTCCGCATCGAATTCGCCGCGTATCTTTGGGCATTTGTGACGGGACCCGATCCGCTCAAAGCGCGGAATAACCTATATTTACACATTCATTTAATCCCAAAATATTAATATTATATTCAATGTATAGTCAATGTTAAGTCAATATTTGTATATAATAAGATAATGCACTGAAATAATGCGTGAAATGAGAATCTCAAATGATACTTTAAATTAAATTACAAAATAAATATTTATAAAAATGTTTTAAAATAATAATAACATTTTTTCATTAATAAAATGTAAATGTCAATTAAAGCTCATGCCATATGTTAAATACGTTAAAACGGACGTAAATGTAATAGTAAATTACAGATGCCATTACCTCACGTGACGTAAAATCGGTGTCCTCTCATTTCTGACTATGGCCGCACCCTCAGAACATAATGATACAGATGAAGATGCCGGTGTCAGTCTCTGACCAGAAACGGGACTCACTAAATAACGAACTGTACTGTTACTATCACTATTATTAAATATTTCATATTTATTATTTTCATTAAATTGTAACGCACTGAATGAGGCCATTATTGTAATATGTTTAAAAACGGATATTCATGTAAAGGGCAATTAATAATTATATATTATAATGGAAATGTGATAATTGCGCCGCAACAATGACACCGTCACACGCATTGTGATCATACAATCGACATCTGTACACATATAAAATGTATTAAATGTAAATACACATTATTTACATTATCGTAATATGATTATCATCGCATATCATTAAAGCACATAATAATATGATAATACTTTTAACACATTAAATACGTACTCACCCCGTAACGAATATACTTTTAATTTTATGTAAAATCATAAATATCATAAAATATTATTTTTATTTTTTATTTTTTTATAATATACGCCTATACCTTAATTACTCTGATTTAATGATATATGCGGGTATGAGAACTAAAGCCGTAAAAATCATGAATACGCATGCGTAATTATAGTGTATACTAAAATGTTATACTAAAATGTTAGACGATTATTAAATTATATTTAATAAATTACGTCTAAAAATGAATTGTTTTTTATTTCTTTACATTGGTAAAGTTAGGGTCTACAAAAAGGCTGAAATAACATATAATGTAACGTAATTCGTGTACGTTCCTAAGGAGGTTATGAATTGCCCGCATTCAGGTTTCATACCTTTTTATATACCATTATACAATTGTATAATTAAGTATTACATGATACCGATTTACCTCACTTTTTAAACCCGCTCTTTTAGCGCGATGTCGGAGTAAAGGATCTTATATCTCGAGATATAAGACCCCTTAAATGTGAACTTTTTATAAATCTAAAAAAGTGACCATCCCTCGCGCTATAAGACAGGTCTAAAAAGTGAGGTAAAACTGTATTACAGTATATGAGTCATTGTGACTAGTGATGGCAGCTCCGGAAGCTTCTCCGTTTTTGGAGCTTTGGGAATATCCTTAAACTTAGCAATTTTCACAAAGATATCCTTTCCTCCTACCGATTTACCTCAGATATAAGACCGGATCTTACATATCGCGAGGGATGATCAATTTTTTAAAATTAATATAAAGTGCTCAATTGAAGGGTATTATACCTCTAAGGAAGGGAAGGGAAGGAATGGAAATTGGGAGGGAATTTGGGAGTTTTAAATAAAGATTCCGGAAATTCCATCACTAATTATGACACATGTTTTTGTTTATTATTATGATCATACATTTTATGATTATCATAATTCAAAAGAATATTTTTATATTAAAATTATTGAATGCATTAAAATTTCTTAATTTTCAATATTAAAAGAGAATTCATTTTAAATGTGTTTATAGCGATTCGCAATTATATCCACAGTTACATTATCGGTAATGTTTTATCATTTTATTAATAAATTTATTTATTATTTATGCATCGTTTTAATGTTTAAAAATACTCTCATTTTTTCCCATTTAACAATGGTGATATGATAATTACAAAACTAAAATATGAATGTACCAAAACTTTCGTTATTAAATACATTTTTTAAATAAATTTAATAATCATCATCATAAATTATATACATTTTCATATTATTATTTTAAATTTATCATAAAACCATTACAAAAGAGAATTTAAAGAAAGGGGTCTTTTATCTCGAGTTATAAGATGTCACTTATAAGTTATAACCAAAGTTTTTAGTTATAATTTCTTTAAATTTGGATTTTGAAAAATAAATTATTTTTAAAATAATTTTATTTAAAATTTTCGCATTAATAATTCATTAAAAACTTTATTCATAACAATTTATGGCGTTATATATTTGAACATTTTGTACTTTTTATAAAATTAATTCATAACGATTTTTGTATAATAAAAATTAAGACATTTTTTTCATTTAAATATTTAAAAATGCAATTTTTTAATCATATGATTAAAGGAATTATCATATTAAATGATAAAATAATATTCTAAAACCGTATGTAAAAGCGTTGGATTTTAGCATATATTAGAGTTTTGTGACGATATCCCTATCATCAGTCGATGATGTCCGATCACAGAGACAATCGGATGATGTCGATTTTGATTGATGATGATTGTAACTGACATTAGTGCATTTTCGGACATTCCGTGGAATCGTCGATGTTAATCCATTCGAATCTGTTAATAGATCACCATTTGATGATGATCCATTAACAGAGTCATCGATGGTTTCAATGGTGATATCATTACAGTTAATAATATCATCATCGTTTAAACACGAATCTAAACTCTTACATTTACCATCACGTGACAAACAAAAACGATCATTACCTTCATTATTATCAGCATTATGTTTATCATGGTTATTTCTTATGCCGTTTAATAATTGCTTTTCTCTTTGGCACAGCATTTCATACTCTGTCATCTTTTGATGTAACGATTTCTGTTCATTTAATCATATTTCAAATTAATTTTTTAAATTTTCAATAAAAACTAATATTACCTTTAATTTTAAAAATTTTAAATGTAATTCCACTTTACGAACACAGTCCTATTTTCAGTCAAATGACATATGTATTTAATTTAAAGTAATTTCAGTTTAAATAAATTATAATAATAAATATTACCTCAAAAAGTACGACCATTCTCATAGTGTTGGGACACGACTGTATGATTTCCACTAATTTCCTATGATCGGCTTTTTCCACGTCTTTCCCATTAATGGCTAAGATGACATCTCCGGGACGCATTCCCTATTTACATTCATTTTATAATTATTTTAATTCATTTATTAATTTAATATTAGATACTAATATGTGTGTCGATTTAAAAAACATTTTCAATTAAAATATAAATGAAAAGAAAAAAGTTTTTAATGATCCTAATTTTGTTTCCATTCATATCTTACATTTGACATTTGCATATACTGATTTTAATCTCAGACCTCAAAACTTTTGTCAAATAAATTTTATTTATTTTTTATTACACAAATTTTAATCATTTTATAATTGTTTTTCACTTTTTTATAACATTTATTTTTACTAATTTTTAATTAAAATTTTATATCATTTTATAATAGAAATAATAAAACATTTCTAAAAATAAATTTTTAAATAAATTCGAAAAATATAATTATGTTTATTAATATTATTAATATTAAATTATAATAAATAAAATAAAAATAATAAATTTTGAATAATTACTTAAAAATTAATTCACTGTGTACTTTACGTGTAATTCGTATGAATATATATTTAATATTTCAGAGTTTTGCAAAATTTTTATAATTTTATATTAACGAAAATCGTAATAAAATGGATAATGTTAAAGGGTGGTTTATGGGGTCACATTTTAAAATGTGTATCATAAGAAAATAGTATTAAAATCATGACGTTAATGAGAAATTACAAATCATTGATTCCCATACATTAAAGAAAAGCATTTTTATATTCAATTTTCTCATTAAAGAAAATGTTCTTAATTTTTAGTTATTTTTTAGTGAATTAATTTTTTATCATTTATATTAAAAGATCATTGATACTAACAGCAGCTATTAATACAAAACCGGTCACACACCGATGGCATATTATTTGCGTATATTATAATTTTATTTTTATAATAAACATACATAATTAATATATTTAATTCAATTATTGTGATCAAAAATAAAAATTAAGTGATAAAATTTTTCAATTTTTTATCTTAAAATAAAATGTGAAAATATACTTATATGACCTAATTAATTGTTTAGAATATTAATTATTTTATAATAAAGAAAATTATTGATTTTATTAGTGTCTAAAATAGCTTTTGAATAATTTTTAGTACAATTTTTATAGACTTTTCAGGAATAGACATCGCTGTACGTAATCAAAATAAACATTATATTAAACTACAGATTATATAAAATTTTAAGAATATTTTTATTTTTAATATTCTTATTATTAATGTTTATATTTATTTAAATAATTTATGTATTTAATTATTAAATAAATATATATTCACAATAAATATACTATACCATTATAGTAAAATTTTGCTTTTCTCCAAGTATTTTACTATAACGTCACATTAATTTATATACTTTTGATCAGTATAATTCATAGGCTTTTTTATATTAACTAGGAAGATAAACTAGTGATAACTAGTTTATTAAATATATAAGATAACTATTACTATAGCGATAATACTATTATACATACAAATAAACATACCGCTTTAAATGCAGGACCCGATTGTCTATAATATAATAAAAAAAATATTATAATAATAAAGAAATGATATAATAATTATACGGTATGTATAGTTATAAATGAGACTCATAACATGATTGAGTGCAGAGTTCCATTAATCAGTACACATATCGTATTTAACTTAAAATTTTGTGTTCATACTCAACATAATCAACATAAGTGATAAGTTCGACCTCTTCTAGTTTCTTATGTCTTATACCATAGGTCTAAATATTAAAGCATTTTAAAAAAATTGATAATAAAATTAAGAATTTGATTGTAATTTACCTGAAGAGTAAAGCCGAATGAACCGTCGTGTCTCTCGACGATGATGGTTCTTCGACGTCTGTCTTCATCCGGATCCGTATTCACGGTACGGTCCGATTTTACACATTCTAATACTTGACTCTGAAACAATTGAATTTTAATAATGGTAAATCACTATTTTAGTATATTTTAGTATATACCTCATTAATTCTCAATTTTAAATCAATATCATGACATTTATTATTGGAATAAATATATGGTAAATTTGAAAAT
>JAQIXB010000387.1:0-18655 GCA_034697405.1 Mesoplophora pulchra | reverse complement strand
TAATAAATTAAAGACACTGAATGCGTCGGCGTGCATTTTGTTCCCGAATTGAGGGTTACGTATGGGTATGTTCGTGTATCGATCCCGCACCATTAACATTTAAATTAAATGATTTAATTCTAAACCATTGGACGATCCAATAAAAGTGCCCGTGACCATTGTAGCCTCAAATCGACCGCATTACTTATATCGAATGCTGAAATAATTATCGGCCGTCGGTGCGTGTCCATTAATGATTACTGTATTTATCGACGGATTTTTCGATGAATCATTAGATGACAAAATTATTCGGTTTAAGAGGTTATTCAGCATATGCCCATAGGCGTTAAAAATTTTGACTCAAATCCGCTCATAAAATTGTTACAAAAGCGACCACAACAATTACCGACACAAATTTCGCAACAATTACCACAACAAATTCAACAATAGATTGTTCAGGCATTAACTTAAATAATTATTATATTACCGCATTAAAAAAACTTTTTAGTATTGAATTGTATTATAATGAAAAATTGTTTTTTGATTCTCTGTAATTTTCATGTACAAAATTTAGATTAAGAATGAGCACGTAAAAAATAAAAATTTTATACTCTCATTTTTTAATAAAAAAAAATTACAAAATAATTTTTTAACCGACTTTTTTATCATATTTATTTTAAACATACATTGTTCACTCATTCTTTTTAGAGCGTTTTGTTTTTTCGTACTCAGCCCTTTTTGTCTTTAGTGTTTCTGTATCCCGAATCTTTCTCTTTTTTCCATACATTATCTTTTTATATAAACGTTTTTTCTTTTTCGGGATCATCATAACCGCTAAACGTTTCTCTTCAGATGCTTGATCTTTGGCTATTTTTTCTGTATTTTCTTTCGTTCTTTTTCCGGTTCTCACGGATAATAATTCAGATTTTTCATTCATTTGTTTTTTGCTTTTTTCATAACGAATAATTTTATTAAATTCTTTTTCATTATCGTCATCATCGTTATCATTATCATCGCTTATATCTTCAGACGCTCTCTGCATCTTCAATAATGCTTCTTTTTCGGGAGGAATGTAATCACCATCTTTTTCTTCGACGAAAGGAGAAAGATGCGGCGGTAAAATTTCTCCGATGAAATACTGATCGACGGGTAAAAGCATTCGTGCGTTAACACAGTCATATACCCATTGGGGCTGAATATAATAACGATTCATAACTTTATTTGCAATTATATCACGATCTACAATTTGATGCGTGATACTTTCATCACTTTCATCAAAAGATGCGCCGCGAAAAGAACTCTTATCCCATGATACGGTACCCCCAAAACTTCGAATGACAAAAACGAGAGAATCGCGCGGAACCTCACGATTCAGAAAAAATTTGAGCCCAAAAAATAAATTCTGCATTTTGGTAATCTGATGAAAGGTCAATTGTGATTCATTATTTTCGTCATCTTCAAAATGGTCGGGTTTCACTAAAGGTTCAATGTCATTAACTAAAGATAAAGGTCTATTAAGAGCTGCGATATAATCATCAGTTAAATCGTCATTCTCTTCTGATTCATCATCCAAATTTATTGCATCTGTGATCTGAATTAAAATCATTATAAATGATTTAATTAAAGCATTTAAATTCAATAAACAAAAGTATGACACTCATATGAGCATATTTGATTATTACGGCACATTTCAGTATACTTTTGTTTTTTAAATAATCACATAATTACTTTCGGAGGATAATAGTAATTTGATGATGAATATAGTTTATAATTCACAAAACCAATATGAGTGATGTAAAATTCAGTAAATGTTTTCATTACATTAAAATCGACATCAGTGATTTTCTAAAAATTATATTATTTTAGAGTTTAATTTATAAAAAGCGTTTATTAATTACTGACATCGAAAACAAAACGATGGGGCACGATCCAAGTAATAGTTTGGCCCAAAACATCCGCCTGATAATAGTACCCTTTAATAGAAACGAACACTTTTCTCAGTGATTTTGTTTCTATGATATAATACATAAACTCATAAATGAGACGGCGGCACAATTCAATGAATTCCAAAGGAATAATTCGTGATTTTGGAAAAAACGCGTAAAGAGATATCATTGAAAGTGCATCATCGATGTCCCTCAGTGCATCAGTAAATGTCGGATATCTATGAACAGATCAAAAGTATTTAATATGATAAAAGGGCTAACCTCTGGTTTCATGACACAGACCATACTGTATATGAAACCATATAAAAGGAAAATATAAAAATTCATTTTTAATAAAATATAAAATGACATAAAAACCTCTCTTTAACGATATGATCGATTTTATAAAACGGTTTATTTTCGCGGATCCTTTTTACTGAATCATAATCACGTCGTCCCTTTGCACGTGTCAATCGTTTCATAAAAATCTAAATATAAAATTTAATTACATTTTTCAGTTAATTTTTAATTAAAATATTAATTAAAAATTACTTTAAAATCCCATAATTTCCAAATGATTTTTTCATGGGAAAGGAATTGAATATCTTTTAATAAATAATAAGTTTTTTTCTGAGAATTTCCACGGTTTACGATTTTCTTATGTTTCGGTTCCACGGGATATATGCCCTTTAATATGCAGAGACGTCTAAAATATCCATTCATTAATATTTATTTAATTAAATTTAATAAAAGGCATAAATACCGAAAATCCTTTAATGTTAACTGTAATCTTTTGATGGCCTTTCCTCTGCTGATATATATGGCCGCAGCACCCGATGACCCTTTCTTTTTCATTTTTCCCATTTTTGGCCCTTAAATTTTATCGTTTTTAATTTAAATTAAAAATTACTTTTATTAAATATTTAATTTATAAAATGCATGGCCCATGAACATGTGTGCACACGTGTTTTAATGAATAACCCTCAAAACATGCTCTTTTTGTAAAAAACGTCATAAATGCATACTGTTAATACTCAGCCCAATGGAACGACGTTCCTATTGAATAAAGTCATATACACTCAAATCTCGTTATTTATAACGCTTTAACATTATAATAAAATTGTATTAAATAAATATTAAAATCATGTTTATGTGCGTCGACATATTTACAATAAAATATGTTAATACAAAATAATGTATTAAATGTTTTATATTACAAGAATTTAGTATATTGTACTAAAATTCATTTATGATACTCAATAGGAATTCCCGTTCCATCATTTTGACTATTTACAGTATTTAGAGGATAATTTATAAATAACGTCTTAAATTGTAGTGATTTGAAGTTTTTATAAAGAAATTTTACGGCCGCACCTTTCTCCTTTCGTCGAAGAAAAATATGATTATATTTCTCCCGAAAAAGAAGTATTACTGAAGATGCAGAGATTTCTGCAGATGAAGATTATGATAAAAAATGAGGGACTAAATTTTTTGTAATTTTTTTAATTAAAAAATGAGAGTATAAAATTTTCATTTTTTACGTGCTCATTCTTAATCTAAATTTTGTACATGAAAATTACAGAGAATCAAAAAACAATTTTTCATTATAATACAATTCAATACTAAAAAGTTTTTTTAATGCGATAATATTATAATACATTTAAGTTAATGCCAAAAAATCATTTATTTGATTTACATTCAGTCGATTGAACGATTCCTTTCGATTGTCCTGAAACGGTCGAAGTTTTGATTTGTTGTGTCTGAACAGTCTGTTGTTGAATTTGTTGTGGTAATTGTTGCGAAATCTGTGTCGGTAATTGTTGTGGTCGCTTTTGTAACAATTTTATTGAGCGGATTTGAGTCGTATTTCCCGATGCGGAAAGTGATGATGTCGTTGAAGATGTGGTCGTAGCATGAGATATAACACGCGTCGATTGAGCGGGAAATATGTTCACTCCGGGCATAGACACCGCTGATACGGGGATCGTTAAGGGCTGTGCCCCTAATGATGCGGGTGTTGACAGTGTCTTCACGAGAATTACGGGGTTTTGGAGAATCTGTTGTGATTGTGGTTGAGACTGTTGCGATGGTGTTTTTTGCTGTAAATGAAGTATTTGAGTCTGTATATTTCCCTGTTGCGACTGTTGATTAACTAATTGTTGCTGTTTAATGATATTTGCCATTTGCTGTGAATCTATTATCGTACGTGTGATGATCTGTTGTGTCGGTTTACCCGAAGCCGTCGTCGTTAATATCCTTTGCTGTGTCCCCGCCACAGGTAAAGCCATTTGCAGAGTGTTAACCACAGTCGAAGACCCCATCGTTTTGATTCCTGTGGTGGCGATTAACGACTGCGTTTGGGAAATGGATGCCGGTGTTGTCGTGGACGTCGTCAAAATGCGTTGAGGGCCCGAAACTATAGGAACAGCCACAGGTACAGTGCCAGAACCAGCATTAGCTGAAGTTCCTTTGAGTCCTGTGGTTGCGATTAGAGATTGAGTATGTCCAATCTGAGTCGGTGATGATGTCGCAATGATTCTCTGCTGTGAAGAAATAGGAACAGCCATAGATACTGATGCTGAATTAATTACATTCACAGGCGATTTAAGTGCAGATGAAGCGATAAGTGATTGGGTGTTTTGAGCCTGTTGTTGATTGACTGTGGTCGCGATTTGAAATCGCGTCGGCTGTGGCGATATTCCAATTGTAGTTCCGCCTTTCGATTGTTGAATATGATGAATTTGAATCTGTTGTTTTTGTAATTGTAACTGTTTCTGTCGAATTAACTGTTGATACTGAGCGTTTGAAAAACGCGAAATGTTCTGATTTGTCACAGGGCCAACTGAAGCTATTGGGGCTATTAACTTTTGATGCGGTGATGCCAAAGCAGTCACTGAAACAACTGAGCCCGTTTGTGTCAACGCTATTCCCTGTGATGTGCTGTCCCCAGAAACTGTCTGTGACTGAATGTTCGATGTTCCGGCATTTCCCGAAACATTTGCAATTTGACCCATCATTTGCTGTTGAATATTATGAGATGTTTGTGCAGGGATTTGACATAATGTTTTCGTGAGATTCATTTGATTCACATTTGCGGGGTTAGAAATGGTGATATTTGTGGTGCCACGTGATAGTGTTGCAACTTTTGCGTTAATTGCCTGTTGTAATTGCTGCTGTGCTGCGGGTACACTCTGTCCCTGTGGCAAAATGCTTTTAGTTTGATTCTGCTTTAATTGACTTAATTGTTGCTGCTGCTGTCGTGCCATTTCCTGAATTTTTTGCTTTTCGCGTGTTATTCTTTCAGCACGATTCAGTGCGACCTGAAATGGCGTTAATGGTGTATCATAATTAATGCCATTTTCAGATAAAAGAGCGATGTGTTTCGGGTTTTTTCCCGTCGGGTTTATGAACATGGGTTTTAACGCCGGAGTACGTTTATTTGCGATCTGTTTAATTGTCTCAAAACGCTGATTCGAAAGTTGAGTAAATGTCAGATTATTATCATGTGCATATGATTGACATGTTTTTATAGGACGCACTGTGGCATTAGTAGTATTTGGGGTGTTAACAGTTGGCACAGTTTGAGGCGGATTAACCGTGTTTTTCACTTTCTTTTGCTTTTGTTTCGGCGCAGATTCCGATGATACTTTTCCCTCTTCGCGCGGCACCATTGACGTTTCATAATGATAGAGACAGAATTTTGCAGATCGATAATTCGAAGTGACGGAATTGACGACGTCTGAGACTAAATCCCAATTCGGGATGTGTCCCGGAGATATGTTAAGTAAATTAAGAGGCATGTCCTGAAAGTGCTGTAATACCTGAAGAATCGCCCAATCCTCATGTATACCCCATGAGGGCATTAAATCGTAAAATGCACTGCTATTTGCTAATTGTGTTTTAGGGAACTGTGGTGGATGCGGTGGCATTATGTTAGAACCCAATGCATTTAATGTCCTATGTATGGCAGCGCTTTCGTGTCCATTATAAAGTGTGCATTTTAACTTTTGCATTATTAATTCACGGCGCAGTTTAATGATTGTCGCCGATGGACGATCAAAAAGAGATCGTGGAATATTAAAGCCCTCATCTTTCCTTATCTTTTGCTTTCGCGCTATAATCATGGTGTAATCATTAAATATTTTTCTAAACATTTCATAATATATAAGAACATACCAATAGTGGTGTCCAATTTTAACCTTTTGTTCGTTTCTTTTGGTACATATATGGGCGGTAATTGCGATTCGGGCATAAGGGATGTTTCATAGAGAAATCCGAAAGAATAATCAATATAAAGATCATTTTCATCCTGAGGTGGGGTCGGGGGTGCCCATATCTAAATAACGGGGTTTATATTATCATTTTATGTAAATTGTATATAACAGTAAAATAATATGTATTCATTTTTAAGAGAATGAAATAATAATTTTAAATGATAATTTTAAGTGATCCGTCACTCACCGGCATTTGTTCATGACCATTGTAGGAAATAAAGACCTAAACAATAGAAAAAACTTCATTAGAATCCAATATACTAATTGCAATGTGCGCCCTCAGTGCAAATCTCATTTCCTTTGGTACATGTAAATATCAATATGTTATAAGCACAATACGATGGCACAATTGATTCATGCCCCGTTTTGGTGATTGAATCCCCACCCCATGTTCACCAAAAGAAATGATTTTATGCAATTGAAAAGGGCTCACAAAACGCAACTTTCATTGGATTCCCGAAGTTTACTATTGTATTGTTGCGATTGCGACACGTGCAATGAATTTCAACACCAAAACGTGGCAGGACACAGTGCATTTTTACCATCATTTTTTATTACTCTTTTAGTGCTTTTTTCAAAAATAATTCACACACAATTGAAATGAGATTTTCATATTTTAATTTAATATAAATTAATAAACGCGTGAGCATATGTTCACATAAAAATAACATTCTTTACATTCATTTCGTAACTCAATTGGAATTGTTTTTAACATTAATTAATTATTCCATATTCAGTCACATTAATTAAAAATACTTATAATATACTAATTTAAAATAAATTACATATTTAACGCAATTTTCTGTATATAATCGCGTGTCTGTTCACACCATTACTATTGGGGGTATCGTCACTGAGACATTCGGGTTTACTCCGCGAGCGTGTGACATGATTAACACAATCACTGTTAGTATTTGATATATTAACTATGGCGGGAGATCGTGGCGATCGTCTAACTTTTGATTGAATTACATCATTATATAAATTATTAGCATTATTATACTTTTGATTTTTGGATATTTTATAACTTTCATTTTTTAATTCATTACATTTGTTTTTAAAATTATTTTTCTTAATTTTGTTATTGCGTTTATTCTTAGCATTACTCTTATTACTATTAGATTTTATAGTCTCTTTAGTTTTATTTTTAACCTGATTATAAGCATCTTCTCTATGGCACGTTAACATGGGTTCCCTTTCTTCCTCTAAATTCTCTTCAATACGTTCTTCTTCTTCCTTAAGTGACTTAAGTCTTCCCAATTCCCATTCCTTCTTTTGAGCCTCAATTTCCTCCTTTAATCAATTTTCACATTTTTTGTTAAAAATGATAAAAAATACAATAAATATGAACTCACCTCTGCATGTTTCAATTGCTCCATAGAGAAAGACTCATGTATCGATTCAAAAATTGTCATCGCGTATTTCTCCACGGGTTTCAACTAAAAAACAAATCAATAATCAGTTAAATCATTAATTAAGTTTAATATTTGTACATGTTCTATAAGTTCTTCGATCTTTTCTTCTTCAGCTGATTTTTCTTCGATTTCTTTAGCATCGGCATCAATTGGAATTGATTCATCGAATTCTGCTAATTCCGCATCAGCCTCCGCGTGTGCGATTTTAGCAGCTCTAATATCAGTGTCTTCTTCAGCAGTGCACAATGCCTGTTCTAATTGACTCTCTGCAAATTCTTCAGGTGTTTGTTCTGATGTTTCAGTAGAAATGCCCCCATTTTCTATTTCAATTCCAAAAAGCTCTTTAATCGCATTCTTTTTAAAGAATGCTGTGGTAAAGTTTCCGCCCTCAATTGCGACATCACCCAAAAGTCGTTTTTGTTGAGCCTTTTTTAGGATATTTTCTTCTACGGTCTTCTCACTGATGAGTCTATAATTATACATTTAATGAAAATGTTCAAACATTTCGATTATTATTTACCTGTAAATATGAACATCACGTGTTTGTCCAATACGATGACATCTGTCCTGAGCCTGAGCATCCATCGTCGGATTCCAGTCACTGTCATAGAATATCACAGTATCGGCTCCGGTCAAATTGACTCCGATTCCACCTGAACGCGTCGAAAGGATAAAACAGAATATCCTTCGGTCGGCATTGAATCTTTCCATTAAAGACTGTCTGTGCTCAATTTTGGTTGTACCGTCGAGTCTTAGATAAGTATGACCGTGATAATTCAAAAACTGTTCGAATATATCCAACATTCGTGACATTTGGGTAAATATGAGCACGCGATGTCCTCCGGTCTTTAAATCCCATAGTAAATTATCTAATGTTTGTAATTTGCCACAATCGTATTGAATCAATCGTAATTCTGGAAATTGTGTCCTTTTGTTAGATATCACAGTATGTAACAGTTTACACCGATGGGAAAGCTCATGATGTATCTTTTTTTTGATAAATTCTCTTTCAGTTAATTTTGCAGGCGGCATATGTGATGCGTGTAATTGGATCTGAGGCGCCATAACACCGGGAACAATGCAAACATAACGGGTGAGGAGATCATGAAGTAATGTTACATATATTTCGGGTGTCATTATCATATTTGTGAGCGTATTAGTGAATTGCCAATAATGTTTAGGAAAATCATTGTAAAAAGGCGCTAATAAACAATTGAGATGACCATTACCATTGTTAAATATTGAAGCACCATTCGTAGCATTTGCACATAAAAACTTAGGATTCTCATTAATTGTGGCGATTTCTATCAAATCCTTTGCATATAATGCTGACGCATTACATCTTTGGCTGTTAATACGGCCCAAAAATGCTAATTTTTGTTTTCGTTCTAAGCTTTGTTTTGAAAGTAATGAATTATGACGATATGGTGATGGTGATACTGATGTTTTTAATGGTGTCTGTTTAATGGAAACGACATGTGGTTCCTGTTGAGCATTAACACCTAAAAACAATCAATATACACATGTAACTATCTGATGCTGACTCATGTCAAAATTGCATTATGAATGAGTGGATATAACAGTCACTAGTCTATGAGACAATGGAAACTGCAAATTTCATTTATCTAAATATTCACAGTATGGATGACGTCTCAATATATTTACATATCATACTCAATATCATTATTCAAAAATTTCAATTAAAAAAATTATTCAATACTTTCATCAATTTTTATGTTTAATGTATTTTAATTTATATAAAATATTTAATCATATTAATTAATTAAAAACCTGAAGAGTGTGTTCGCGTGAGAATGATCTGTCGCATCGGTGATGTTTGTGGTGACTTTTGAACAATGGCGGGTGATATCGCTGATGGTAATTGATTTGCTGCCGTCCGAAGAAGAATATGCTGTCCTCCTGAGGTCTGCACCAATCTCCCGAAAGGAAATGCCATTTTATTACCTTAAAATACATTAAAATAAAAGTTAATTTAAATCCATCATCAGTTTCTTTTTATACCATCAGTAGATGATGTCGCGATGTTTAATGCACTGGAATTAGACGTTATAACAAATTTTTGCTCATTATTTTGAAGACGAATTCCCGATGGTAATACCGAAGTGACAGACGTAGGACTGCGCGTAACTGTTAAATTTGGGGTCACTGTGGCTGTCGACGTCCTAATTTGGAGTCGGATTTTACCGCGCGGACATCGTGGTGGAGGTTCAGGTGCAGAATCGATTTCTTCAATTAATTTAGGTGATGCCATAAATCTTTTAATTCTATGATGTGCGAAGGCACTCAATGAGAATGATAAGTTAATTAACAATAAATTAAGTGATTTAAAATCGATGTGTTTTAATGGATCATAATCTAAAGCGGTGACGACGATAGAAGCAGTATGATGAGTGATGCCCTCCATCATGAATGGTGATATCGTCGGTCGGGGATCGAACAGATCGGGATGATTACACACTTTCCGTAACTGCATCAATATATTAATCACACTTAAGAAGTTTCCAGACGCTAATGTTTCTTTTGTTCTGAATACAAAATTATCGGTAATATATGCTTAAAATGCTATACTTAATACATACTTTCCGAGAGACATGAATTCCTCATAAAGAAAGCGTTGTCTCTTTGAAAGTCGGCACATGATCACGTGTTCGTATTTTTTTGGCAATTGTTTTTCGACATCACATTTTAATCGCCGCAATAAGAAAGGTCTAAGTACTTTGTGGAGTCTTCGGATGAGTCCCTCATTATATTCGTGATTTCCTTCGATCATACCCGTCACAGGATTCACAAACCAATCTTTAAACTCTTTATGCGATTGAAAAACATTTGGCATTAGAAAATGCATTAATGACCATAATTCCATTAAATTGTTCTGAAGCGGTGTCCCCGTTAATAGCAACCGTCGTGACGTATTGAAATTGAGAAGCATCTGCCATCGTTGAGATTTGAAATTCTTTATATGCTGAGCCTCATCCAAAATCAAATACTTCCATTTCTTACGCCGAAATGAGTAATGATCCTGAATTACTAACTTATATGACGTGATGCAAACGTGGAATTGGTTGGGCTTTGTCCATCCCTAAATAAAAATATGTTTCTATAAATTAGGTGACCCTAACTACTATGTAATAGAAGAAAGAGCGCATATTTAAGAGAATTCATTTTCGAGTAACTATAGCACGTCATATAACATAATTGAGTTAAATGAGTGACTCTGAGTCTCGGTGTAATAGCATTTTACAATAGTATCATACCTGTCTTTTTTGCCGTCGTTCTTTAGGACTGCCATAATATGTAAGTATCTTAAACGCGGGACACCATTTCTTAAATTCCATTTCCCAATTGAGCATGACACTCGTGGGAACAACAATTAAATGGGGGCCCCAAATTCCCTTTTCACATGCCAAATGTGCCAATAATGCTATTGTTTGTATGGTTTTTCCTAAACCCATTTCATCGGCTAAAATGCCATTGAGTTTTTTGTCGTGCATCGCCACTAACCAATTCAGTCCGATGTGCTGATATTCGCGGAGCTCATGCTTTATGAGAAACGGCACTTTCGTGCACACCTCAACAGCTGAGAGTGTGTTTCCTTTCGGCTGAAGACTTTCGGCACCCGCGGCTATGTCCGTTATCTCTTTATTGGGAGTTCCAATCTTTGGTTTTTTATCGTCATCACAGTCTATAGGCTGTTAAATTAATATTATATATTAATATTATATATTTATTTCTAATCTCAGGTTTCACAACATAAATCATTAGTTAATATTGCGACGTTTTTAGAAAAGACTATTGCTTTTCCCCATAATAAAATATTCACATAAAAAATGTGTTTTTATATATGAAAGCGTTGAATGGGGAATCATAATATAATAATACAATAATTTACCTCAATTAATGTTTTAGTATTATTTTCAGAATCGGGATTAATTAAGTATTCCATTCCAATGTCTTCCATTTCTTCATTTCCTGACACATCTTCGTCCGAATAATATGACGTATCACTATCATCATCTTCAATGTCATTATCCTCCGTTTTTTCAGAATCAGTGTCATCATCACTGTCTAAGAGTTCATCTGCATTTTGAGGTAAATACTTTTTTGTTAAATCTTCGATCGAAAGATTTGCATCTGATTCTAGTTCTTTGAGTTCATCAGCATAATTGACATTTCCTTCATCCTCTTCCTGTTCTTCGATCGTTCTTTCATCATCCTCTTCATTTACAGATTCTTCGATTTTAAATTCATTATCATTCGTTTCTTCGTTTCGTTCGAAGATTTCATTGGGTAATGATGCGACTAAATCCTCAATCGGCAATTCACTGTCTCTTTTCAGCATTTCAATTTCTTTATCATCATCGTCTAACGCCACTTCAGCCTCTTCTTTAGCAATGGTTTCTTCGTCATCAGATTCACTATTTTCGGGTTCAAATTCACTATCATCTTCATTTTGGCGAATATTTGAACTCACACCTGAGTCATCAAAAGAATTATTTACATTTTTCACTAATTTCTGAGTCAATCGTTCAGTGTATTGATCCGCTTTATCGACAATGAAATTCAAATGCATATCGTGCAGTTTTTTGCGTTTTTCCTTCAGACGTGCCTCATTCCGTGCCTCTACCACTTTTTCGATGTCACCCCAAAACTGCTTAATCTGTTTTGCGATATTCGAAGCGATTTTCTTCAGTCTCAGCAGTTCTTCGCGTTCGGCTCTTTCGGCCTGAAGCTGTTTGTCCTGATGATACTTCATAACCATACGTGCACATTTCTTAGCCGCCACTTTCTTCCATTTCCGTTCCTGAGCGAAGTCTGTCGCCATCCATGCCATTTCCTCCAAAAGGTAGTCCCAATGGGATTTCATCCGACATGGTTCTTGCACTTTCGGGAGTCTTCGACATGACCACATTCCCTCTTTCCTGAGTTCGGCTATTCTTTGCATGACATACGCTTCCTGTTTAGCTCTTTCTACGATCTGTTCCTGAGATCCTATGCTGGAATCGTAACACGATGAGATTGAGTGCTGTCGTGTCGAAAGCCTATTGCTTAAGGGACTAACAATAGGCGATGGTCGTGGTGTTTGTGATGAACATACGGTTCGGGTCTGAGATGATGGGCATGGTAATGACGCAGATGATAGTGACGATGTGACGGTGGATGATGCTGATGATGATGATGATGTCACTGATATGGAAGCAGTGGTGACTAAAAGTGAAGGCATTCGTGACAAAGATGAGGTCACAATGGTCGATGGAGCATTTTGAAGCTGTGGTAATGTTTCTGATAATTTCGAAGATTCAATGTCATTTCTTAGATCCATTAATTCGTTTAGATCCTGATCTGAGTCCATTCCATTCGTGCGTAAATACTGCATTATGACACCGTTCGGAGTTTTCTTACGCCATAAATGGAAATCCATCATATTACCACATCCCTCTAAAAAGAACAGCTCAAGAATATGCTCCAAATATGCGATCTGTTCACGTCTATGCTCAGACATTAGATAATCTAAAACTACCTTCGGACTGAATTCATCGGTTTTTTGTTTTTTAGACGGTGATTCACACGCTTTTGTTTCTAAATTATCATTATTTACATCATTCAATGACCGTTTCACAGTCATTTTGGTCATTGTATCACATTTATCATCATTTATTGTTTTGTCATTCGTATCTAAAGGGAGTGTCATCACATTTTCTTCGATTTTCGCACTTTGTTCATTATGAACATCCGACGATGGTATTGTTACTGATGATACATTTTCATGTTCAATTGACTTTTGTGTGATTTCAGTTTTATTTTCATTTACATTTATCATATTTATTTATTTTACAATTATTTTGATCTGAATACAGTTTAAAGAAATTTAAAAATGTTTATATTAACATATAATTATGAAATTAAATATATTGAATTTCTTTATATACATATATATATATATTATATTACACTCTATTTGTTGATTATCATTAAATTTTTATATCATTTATTTGATCATTAATATTTTAATTAAATTTTTAATCATTTAATTTTCATATTTAATTTTAATTTAATATATTAACTAAATATTGAGTTAAAACAAATCAATTGAAATATCATTAATTAAATAGCATTTCATGCGAAAAGCGTGCGGTGAAATCATTGTGTATATTAACGATGCCGCATTTTAATTGCTTTTCCCATACACACTTTAACTAAATTCATATACTTATATATAGCTATATATAGCGATACATTACTATGGAGCGCTTTATATACTATACAATGTACAGGTAAAGTGCACACACAATCATAGTATATATGTATATATATCGCATTGAAAATGGCGTCCTTTGTTAAGGCATATTCATACGCACTGAATACATGAACAAAGCCCATAAAATTATATTAAATTTTAACGCGATTCTTACCTTTAAAATGATAAATTTATAATTTAAATAATTTAATTCAATAAAAAAATTCACACTTTTAACGTATTAAATTAATAATGCGCTCAAATGATGGTACACATTTAGATATGAGCGCATCGAATGATTATCATAAACGATGTATCGATTGAAATGAGCGTCACGCCGACTGACGTCTCATATCTCAACTGAAAACACCTATCATCATACATGCATTTTGCAGCACAATCAAAACCCATCCAATGTCATTCTATGCATATTTAACGCTTATTTTTGCGAAACTTTCGTCAAAATATAAAACACATATAAAACGCGTGACACAATATATAACGTTAATTTTTAAAAAAATGAATATAAAATTATAATTAACATTTAATAAAAGATGATTTATTTCTTAACGATTTGGACGACATCCTCATGATGCACCACATGCTGAAGACCGACCCGTTGAGGACTGTACTTAGTACTCGTGCCCTTTCAAAACATAACATTTTCACTAAAAATATTTAGTACATTTATGACATCATACCCAAACTAAAGCGTATTTAAACACACTGACGATGCTCCGATGTATTACATGACACACGTGTTCAATGGTCGCACCCCTCCGAAGAATGAGTCCGTCATCAAAATCCGGAGGCTCTAAACACATTCCAATTAATTGTTTAATATAATTAATCATTGAATTTCATACGTCCTCTTTTTTTCGTATACACACGAATGAGTGCCAAATATAGCCATAGTCTCTCTAACATATAATCCAAATTGAGTTTCATGTTACAACTGACGACGACAGTATGGGGCTGACGTGCCAATCGGTCGATTTCCTCCATTGATATCTGATCAATTTTGTTGTATATGTATAAACACGGTAAATACACTCTGTTCCGTACCACGACATCAATCAGATCATCCGCAGAACAATCGTCACGGAAAAGAATTTCAGCATTAAATATTTCTGAAAATGTTTAATTCATAATGAAATGTGTTTTTTAATCATTTCGGAACATACTGTATTCGTGAAGCACCATTTGAACCAATTTCTCATCGCATTTCGTCAAAATACATGTCGAATTAAACGATATTCCGCCCGTTTTTTTCTCCTGAATTATTACATATAATTATATATCGAATTAAATAGCATTTAATTAAAATTAAAATTAAATTAAAATTACAATTAAAATGCTAAAATACTTTAAAATAAATATTGGGGCGTCGTTTGTTGAGGCGTATTCCGACGGTTTCTAATTCTCTTTCTAATAACTGTCTCTGAATCTCACTTTTGGTCGCATCCAACATTACGATGATTAAATCGGACGTTCGGGCGACGGCTATCACCTGACGACCGCGGCCTTTGCCCTGAGCTGCGCCTTCGATGATCCCCGGTAAATCGAGTAACTGAATGTTCGCACCTTTGTATTGGATAACTCCGGGAATACATGTCAATGTCGTGAACTCATAAGACGCTGATTCACTATGAGTGTCGGTCACAGTATTGAGCAGAGTCGACTATGATCATGACATTTTTATAATTAAAAAATATAATAAAAGTGTGGAATTACTTTTCCAACGGACGGAAATCCGATTAATGCGACTCTCGCGTCACCCGATTTCATCACATCGAATCCTTCGCCTTTTTCCTTAGACTTTCCCTGAGGTTCCAATAATTGGGCCCTGTATTTTGCTAATTTCGCCTTTAATAGTCCCAAATGATATTCCGTCGCTATTAACATTGAAATTTAAAACATTTCATTCAAAAATCACAGCATTACCTTTGTTCTTTTGCGTCCGCGAAATTTCCCTTTCGATTTCACTGATCTTTTCCAAAATGCCCATTTTAATATTTATTTATTTATTAATTTATTACTAAATTAAGATTTTTATTAAAATTTTATAAATATAAAATGCATATACACATGTGGCGTTTTAATGGCGATATGTTTTAGGAAATAATGTCATTGCGAATGTCATGTATTTACAGTGTAAATTTTACACTTTAAACGGTATGCGTTTATAACACTGTTATTATAACGCTATGTATAAATGCGAAATCACATGTTACAATACACACGTAATCATAGCCCTTAAATTACTGCATATGAAGTTACCGTTTTACCTCACATATAAGCTCAGGTCGTATATCGCGAGGGGTTTATCATATTTTTACTGTCAAAATTCACTTTAAGCCTACTTTTGCATTTCAATACGAATATACTATACGCATGCTCACGTTTAAAGCATCCGTATTAAAATTCAAAAGTAGACTTAAAGTGAATTTTGACAGTAAGATTAAAAAAAGTGCTCATTTGAGAGGTCTTATACCTCGAGGTATAAGACCCCCCTCTAACCTCGCTCCATAGGACCCCATATGTACATATAATACGTTCAATTAATTTTAAACGGTTAATATGCATTTATTTATTTAATAATTAAATTAAAATTAAATTTTATTTTAAAGTTTTAAATGAATTAATATACAATTTTAGCATAACATTAATTATCATTATAAAAAATGAAAATGAAATAAAAAAATTTTAATTTTAAACATTTAATAATCAAAAATTTAAAAAATAACCCAATTATTTATTTCAAAGTATTTATTAATTTACTAATGATTCATGATTAATTTACTATTAATTTTTGAAGTATTTATTAAATTTAATTTTTAAATGTTTACGTAATTTATGATTACTCATTTTTTAGGGGGTCTTATAAGGTGAGGTGTGATCATTTTTTTATTCATTTAAAATATTCACTTTAAAATTCGCGATATAAGTGGAGGTTTGAGTGGGGGTCTTATACCTCGAGGTATAGGATCCCCCACTCAAACCTCCCGATATAAGTCCTGGGCTTATATGTGAGGTAAATCGGTAGAGACCTATAATCGCGGCCGTCCCCTCTTAATGTCATTGACGTCATACATAGAGATATGCATCGTAAATCGTTTAAAAAAGAAGCATTTAATCCGATCACTTTTTGGTCACTTTTGGTTTAACCAAAGAACATGTAGACCTAACCTAACCTAACTTAACAGAAAAATATGTGCACCAACATAATGACGGTATCCGATCAATTCGGACATAAAAAATTAATGCCAAAAATCGGCATAAAAAACTATTTGTTCATTATGAGATATCAAAGAAATAAATATGTGTCCATATCTATAAAAATTATGACTTTTGACACCAAAAAATTTTGCATTTTTTACTTTTTTGGTTTATTTTACTTAAAAAGCAAAAAAAAAAAAAAGAAAAAAGAAAATTTACTTTTTACTGCATTTTTGGGTTAAATTTGCTTTTTTTATTACTTTTTTAACATTTTTTAAAAATATTCATTTAAAAAAATGATTTTTTTAAAAAATCATTAAGAATCAGAAACATATTTATTTTTTTTATCATTATGTTTTTTCGATTGAATATGCCATTTTACGATATGTAAAGCAAATTTACAATTAAAGTATACAGTGTATTCACATATAATCAGAATGTTCAAAAAATTATAAAATTGTGCCAAAAAAGGCATTTAAAATGCCATAAACGAAATTCAAAAATTAAAAATAGCTCTTTACTCCCCCCTTATAATTTTAAAAACTTTTTTCAATAAATAAATGCTCTTTTCCTTGAAATTTTAGCAAAAAAATTGTCTCACAGTTCCTTATACTTTTAGAATAATCGTAATTTTATATTTGGTGCATCCCGTGGTACATCGTGTATATCTGTAAATATGTATGATAAAAATTAATTATACCCTAAAGTCTCGCAGATATGCCGCGGATTATCTAATAAATTTAGAAGATTTTGAGCAGATCTATAGGGTGCGAATTACAGCTTTTTATCTATTAATACAATAAAAGGTTATAAAATTACTATATTTTGAACGCTGTGGGTTATGCACGTGTGCGGAGTATACACGGGACTTTAGGGTATTTATTATTTTACATAATTATTTCAAACATAATTTTAAAGCTCTCTGTGCACAATTCATAAGTAAAAAGTAAAAGTATATATAAATACTTTATTTAACTCAATATTAAATGACACATGACTTAAAAAATATGCACAGAAATTCATTATTAATATGTTAATACATAATAATATAAAATAAAATATTTGAGAATATACTGTTTTTGGGTTTAAATAATCATTACCGATTTTGGCTGACATTTCGGTAAATCGGTAATATCAATTTTGATAATATTATTATCAAAATTTCTCTAAAAATACACAAATAAATGTACAGAGTGTAAAAAAATAGTGAATTATCAAAAGTTGTCATTCCATTGTTAGTATATTTTAAATTTTTAAAAATTTGCTTATTTTTACTTTTTTGGCACTTAAAATTCTTTTTTTGGTCAAATATTTTGCCTAAAATTTAGGTCTTTATTCATCGCATTTTAGAGGTGCGCGATGTAAATATAAAAATATTCGAATGTCTATCGACACTCAAAATCCATTCAAAATTACGATAATAAACTCTTTGAATCCATATTTTCCCTCATTCTAAACTCCCCATACTCCCGGAGCGTGAGTTTCTGCTGACACTAACTGCATACTGTATATAGCTAAACATTAACGCACATACAGACTCAAATTGGCAGCTTTAATTTAGCAGATACATATTGTACTATACATGTA
>JAQIXB010000386.1:0-18676 GCA_034697405.1 Mesoplophora pulchra | reverse complement strand
TAAAGAATTAAATAACAAATATATTCGATTTATCATTTAAAACAAATAACAAAAATGTGTGCATTTATTTTGTTATTTAATGTAAATAATTATTTAAATATATTTATGTCCGTAATTAAAAGATACAATAATTAATGTTAATTATTGTATTTTTTAATTTATTATATTTTTAAATTTTAAAAAATTTTATATAAAGAAAAATTCATTTAAAATTTTAAAATGAGTTTTTTAGCAATTATTTTTTATTAATATTTTATAAAGAACGGTGGCAATTGCTTCATAGACGTAATGTAAAATCCTCCCCATGTTCAAATCGAACCGCCGATATCAATAGACCATAGGTCAAGGGTCACAAATATCCTATCATTAAAGATGGTGCCGCCATTAATTTTTTAAATTTTAGAAATTTTTTTACAAAATATGAAAAATAAAAATGGTCACTTATGACGCCAAAAAATCTCTAAAATTACATATATTTTTAAAATAAAATTTTTTACATTTAAAATTATTTTTTCATTAAGTTTAATGGGCACAAATTTTTCAATTTTTAAAAATATACCATAAAATAGTGCACTAAATTCTGAATTTAACGATGTATCACACGCCACTATTTGATTTTTTCTTAGGGAATAAAATAAAAGTACGCTCCCTTAGGAAGCTTTAATTACATAAATACAAAATTGTATATAAAAATTATTTTCATACAGTGCTGTGTGATACATCGTTGAATTAGGATTTTAGTGCACTATTTTATGATTTAATATTTTTAAAAATTAAAATATCTCAATATCCGGTCCATAGGTTAACATTACCTGATTTCTTAAAAAAAGATTTTGGGGGTGAATACCCTGGGGGTGCATCTCTAAAAAAATATTGAAAAATTTTTGGCGATTAAACTTTATGAAAAAAAAATTTAAATTTAAAAAATCTTAGAGAGATTTTTTGGCGTCATAAGTGATATTTTATTATTTTTATATTTTTTGTAAAAAATTTCCAAATTATTAAATTTTGAAAATTCACGGCGGCGCCATCTTTAATTATAGAAACTTTTTCTTATATTTTTGTGACCCTTTGACCTATGGCCTATTGATATCCTCCGTGTATTAAGCGATTTGAACTTCGGGAGGATTTTACGCCTATGAGGGAATTGCCATTGTTCTTAATACATAAAACTTTAGAATATGCTAAATAATAAAAAAATATAAAATTTCAATTTTTATTTTATCTTTATTTAATTATTTTTACGCTGTAATTATTCTTTAATAAAAAAAGCAAAAAAGTAGTTTTGAATTCTATTATTCATTCTATTATTATATGATATAATTTATATCAATATTTTAATATATAAAAATTACCGTTTAAAAATATCACAGTTTTTAAGAAATATTTTATAATATTAATTTAACGTGAATGTGATGATCATGCTAAAGTCACTTTTTTTTCTGTTAATGATTCGTTTTCAAATGATTGTCCGCGATTTTTAAGAAATGATTCATATCTAAAAACAAAAATAATTAAACATTTAAATAATTTATTAAATGTTAAATTTGTTTTAATATATATCAAATAAACTATATTTTAGTGAAATCTTTTTTGTTATTTATAACAATATATAATGTACATTTAGAATATATATCAGCGTGTGGTGTGTCGCTAAGTAATGTAAGAATGTTAAGTATTTTAATCCAAAACCTATAAATTTAAAAAATAAAATTCAAAAAAAATAAAAAAATTTAAAAAAATACTCAATTTTTAATGTGCATATACAATATTCAAAAAATAATATTTTAAAGTCATTGATTTTTTGTATGAAACATTCACATGCATAAATGGCATATATACAATGTGCATACACCACACGCACACACACATTGAGTTTAAATTGAATTTAACATAAATGATAAAAGCTGATGATGCCCCGAGTTTCATGCTATGCAATGATTAAGAGAACTGATTTATTTGATTCAACATAAATACTAAATGTTTACTCCCATCATGTTAGTACTTTCCATTTGTGATGTCATGAATTTCAATAATAATGTTGAGGCGTTTTCAGACACCTTTTATATGATTTACGGCATCGCATTTATTTTGGCACTCATCACACGCAAAAATCACTTTTAAAACATTAATTTAATATACACCATTCTCAGGATTTTAATTTATAATTTAATCATTTAATATTTTTAAAAATATAAAACTAATTTTAAATAACGTTTTCATTATTAATAGCATTAAAATGCGCAAATAGTGTCTATACGATTATATACAATTATTAATTATTAATTTCACGCATCATAATAATAAAATTTAAAATGTTTTATAATTAACAACGATTTTGTGATAATCTCTAATAAATACTATGTACTTTTATGGCATAATGTATCATTAATATTGGTAATAGTATTGGCATTTATTAAAAAATCGTTCATTTAACTGACTCTTAATTGACACTAATCCATTCTCAATCGTCAATCATAATGCTAATCAATAGTGCGACGAATTTTATAAATCGCTATTCTCAAACAGTGTTTTTCATGTATTACTATACATATTTTAACTTAGTGTAAGTATAGTGCAAGTAACTTGTTAATCCTCCTGTGTCTATTGAGCGACAGCATTTTCCTTAATATATATATACATGTATATGTCTATGCCCATGTGTTTTCTCTATAATATCATAGATGAGAGAAAAATTCGACATTAATCTAATGCTGCCTTTGCTATTCAGTCATAGTGATAAATTGATTTATACTGAGCATTTATACAGCGATTAGTTTTTCGCCTTTTCACAGATATACACATAACGCTCATAAACTCATATACTCATACACATATACACACATGTTCCTCCTCTCAAATAATCCGTGACCAGAATATGGCCTATGCCTGTATGTGTGAAGAGCTTTTAAAAAACTTTTCGCCGTTTATAATGTATATAGTGTAAGACGACGCATTTATTGAATCATTTATTGAATCGCGCGTATTGTATCCGTACCGTGTATTATATTCGTTCATTCGTTCGTATTTTCAATATACATATATGGTTCATATATGGTATGCGAAAAGTTTGCACAAAATACTAGTAAAATACTAGTATAGAATATGCATGGATAAGGGGAAGGTTTTCATCAATTTCCATTCTCTTTTTTCTATTGTGTCTCAAAAGCTAACTATTATTATGTATAATTCTTAACAAACAAAGTATTAATAATAAAAGCACTCATAGCAAATGGATTATGACCATAGTGATGGGAGCTTCGTTTGTATCGGAATAAAAAACTGAAAAAACGCATGAAACTATTTATTCACATCCATTCGCATCCATTCTCATCCATTCACATGCATTCATCGTTTAATATTCATTCACCATTCATGCACTTTTAAACCTTAATTCTGTTGTGAGGTTATGAATGATATTTGAGTATTATTAGTTTAATCATTAATCTCACTCTGAGGTATTTAAAAAAATTCCATTATCATCTATTATATTACTATTATATTTGTTAATATGTTATTTTATTAAAAAATATTCTTTTATAAAAGATTCAATGGTGTTATGTTAATAAAAAATCAATTATTATAAACTTAAACTAAATTAAATGCTAAATATAGTATATTCACTTTTAAATATAAATCTGAAACAATAACTTAATAATACTTTTACATTATGCACACATACAATATATAAAGATGTTGTATAATAGAAAAGAGTATTAAGAAAATAATAGTGTATTAATGCAGCCATTGTTGTCTTTTGTTAAATTATAATTATTACTTACATATGTTCATATCTTTTTCTTTCATTTTCGTTAACAGAGGGTTTTGTTGCATCTAAAGCTGTTAATAAATGTTTGTGATAAATGTCCACTAAATCTTCATTTAATCGGTTCCCTCCAAATTCAATGGACGATAATTCATTATCATTATTACCATCATTATCGACATTATCATAAATATTCTTATTTAAGAGGGAAATTAAATTGCGTTTTAAAATTTCGTATTCACTCATTAAATGACTGCGTTCGGATACGGTTAATAATGATGAAAATCCGCATTCAATCGTAGGCATATGTGCCATAAATCGAAAGATTTTCTCATTATATAAATCATGATGTTTGTTTTCATCACAGTGTTCACCATTCTCATTATCAGTGTGTCTGTCTTTAGCTGAAATGCTTTCATTGAGTGCTTCTAATTGCGCAGTATATAACAATGCCTGTAAATCAGCACCCGTGTAATTGAGTGTCACGGATGCAATCATTTTTAAATCCGCATCAATGCCAAACGAAAGCTTTACACTCAATGCCCGCAATATCTGTGCTCTTTCCTCTTCATCAGGCAGAGGACAATAAATACATTTATCAAATCGTCCGGGTCTTAGTAAAGCAGCATCTAGTAAATCAGGCCTGCTAGTTGCTGCCAATACATAAATACCGCTTTCCAAAGCCTCTATGCCATCCATTTGTGTTAACAATTGATTCACGACGCGATCAGTCACTCCCGTACTGTCATGGCCCCGTCGTGGTGCAATCGCATCGAATTCATCGAAAAACACTATGCACGGCTTTGCGCGTTTCGCGCGTGAAAACAGTTCTCTCACGGACTCTTCGGACGCCCCTATATACTTCGATAGTAATTCAGGCCCTTTAACTCCAATAAAATTCATTCCGCATTCATTCGCTGCCGCCTCTACTAACAGTGTCTTTCCTGTTCCGGGGGCACCGAAAAGCAATATGCATGACTGTTGTTTTAACGGTAATTTTGAAAATATATGAGGAAATTTCGAGGGCCATAATAATGTTTCCATTAATGTTTTCTTTACCTCAAATAACCCTCCGATGTCAGTCCACTTTTTTGACGATTTTAAGCGAAGATTCACGCCTCTTAACGAAAGGGGTGAAAACCCTTCAAAAGCACAATCAAAGTCTTTATGTGAAAAATTGAATTTAGTTAATGTGCGGTCATTCATTCGCAAAATACAGTTATGAATAACTTTTTCGATTAAACATGTTAAGTCAATGGGCAAATATCCCTCACATTTTAATGCGATTTCATTTAAATTGAGATTTTCTAAGCTGTAAATAGGTTCGCGTTTCAATTTATTTTTTATAATTACATTTAACATATCAATACGTTGTTCCAAATTTGGAGGTAATATCTCAATGCATTCATCAAAGACGTGTCTACCTCTTGATTCTGTTAATAATGGAAAGAGTTTATGCCTATCCTTACATGTTGCAACAATGGCTATTTTATTCCCATTGAAAAGTTCAATATTTTCAATTATTTTTATAATATCAATGAATAACAATGCGATTCTTTCAGAATAAAATGTTTCAGCGCTTAGTTCATGCTCAGGTTTTAATGATATCGATGCGATCGTATCGATATCTTCAAATACCAATAGTGACGGCTGTCGATGGAAACATTCAGATAATGATTTCATCCATAATTTTTGCAGAGATTCGATGCGTTTTCCTTTTAATATTTTACAATCGATTTTATTGATATAAACATAATTTAACGGACATTTAAGTCTTTCGATAACATAATTAAGTAATGAGCTTTTACCGCATCCTCTTAATCCATGGATAAGTAAAGAGTTCTGTTTTTTTGAAAATGAATCATTAATGCATTTTGATAATTGATTCAAATTCAATGCATTATTTAAAAATATTAAACATTTTTTAATTAAATGTTCGAATCCTCCGATTTCCATATTTTCTTCTAAAAAATGAGGAAAATTCACTTTTTCATCGATTTCATTAATATGAGATAATGGTAATCGTATATCCCATGATGTTAATATCCCTCCGATAATAGAATGTCCGATTGTAATTATCAATTTCTTAACAGATTTACGCGTAATGCAAAAGTATGATGCTTCAGCATTATTAAAATTAACTAAAAAATCAGTTTCAAATAAAGTTAATAATGTTCCACGACAGAGTAATATGAATTCTAAATTCAAATTTTTATTAAATTCAGAAATTAGTTCATTGTGAATCATATCATTAGTAATTTTTGTAATTTTTATCGATGCTCCGATCGGTAAAAGACTAAACGATGGCATTATTAGTACATTATCGGATGAAATCGATTTTATTAAAGTTTTAGATGTGATCGAAAGTCCCATCTGTCGACGGATATTCTCAGGAATTAGTATACATGTGAATGGACATTGATTATGGGGAAAAACGATCACATGTGTTTCTTTAAATTCATTTTCCGATAATGGAATTTCATTTTTATTTTGAGCATTTTCGGTTTTCACAGATTCCGTATTTTTCTCTTTTTTAAGAATCTTTTTACTAATTTCAAACGGTGATATGATATTAGTTAATTTCGCGATAAAATAATCATTATTTTTGAATGATTTAAAATGATCCTCAGAAATAAACACACAATTAATTGTTTCATTTTTTTGCGTTTCATTAATAGCAAAATGTTCATATGGTAACGTTCTTAATACATATTCAGCATTTTCAATGCATTTTAATTGCATCGTTTCAAAAGGAATGTCATTAATTTTATTATCATTTTGAATATTCGTATCTGAATAATGCAAAAATGATTTCATAGCGCTAAATACAGATGTAAACATTGTTGGTGATGATGATGAATGTGTATCAAATGCATGGTCTTTTTCATCACTTTTTTCATATTTAATAATTGAATCATCATGATCATCATTAGTAACATATGATGGCGTAACAATTAACTCAGTGAATGTCGTGATAATTGTCGCGTCCAAATCTTTAGGCTCAAAATTATACGCCTCAAGAAATATGCATATATTACCATCATCGATCCAAACGGGAAATGTCTGATTCGATACCATCACACGAATCTGATTCAATAAATTATTTTCAATAAAATCAACATTTAGAGACAGTATTTCCCAATCATTTTCTGACTGTGGTTTCACATGACACCGTAAACAGTTCTTTATTAACGCATTATGATTGCTTTTAATGAATGTTAAAATAACATCATCACCTTCATTCAGATGTAACTTATGACCATAGTATCCATTTATTTGAACATTATCATTTGTACTGAACTCACCATTCCAACTTAGATAATGGCACTTTTTATTCGTTTCTTTTAACAGTTCCATTTTAAAGACGCATACGGACTAAAAATAAATTTAAAATTTAGTTTTATAAAAATGTATTAATTTAATAATTAATTTCGGATCATATTTTTGTCGATTTTTATATGTTAATTTTTTATATTTATTGACACCCCATGCAGCATTTTCTGATTTAATAATAATAATAATAATCTTTATTTTAATGTAAAACAAATTAGTACATATTACTATTACTATTATTATTATTATTATAATACAGCGAATTTCAGGTTAAAAGTGTATTTTAATACGAACATGCGCATGTTCAGGTTTAAATCATTCACATTTAGTGTAAAACTTTCATGTCACTGTAAACTATGTTTGTAATTAACTTTGTCATTCGACATATATACATTTGATACAAATATTAAATTTTTTAAATTTTAAATTTAATTATGATTTAATATTTGAAGTGAATTGGCCATGGACCTCAATAAGCCAATGATGTGTTAAAATGTTTTATTTCGCCATAGAACTAATGTTAAAAAACTTAAAATGTTTTATCATTTTTTTTAAAAAATTAACATGACAAAGATCGAAACATATCCATTATGACATAATAATAATAAAATTTAAATTAAATATTTATTAAAATTTGAAATTAATACATACGTTAATTGTGTTTACATCGAAATTCCATTTCTGAGGTATTTTTATAAAACAGTTTTTAATCGCATTAAACTCAATTTTTGAAATATGAATACAGTTAATACTTTGATTCATTATTAATTAATTGCAATTTTTATAATTTAAACGTAAAAAATTAAAAATTAAATAAAATAAAAATAAAATATCGCTTTAAATGTTCATATTTAATATATCAATGAAATGCTGCATTATAAACACATGAAACACATGATTTATAATGCGTGATGACGCATGCGTCAATGAAAAGCGCTCTTTACATTCGGTGCTCACATTTTTTAAAAATAAAGAAATTCTCAGATAATTTTTATTTAAAAATTAATTATAAATGTAAAAAATTAAAATTTCAAAATTTTGCATAAACATACAATGGCAAGAAAATCGACTAAATATAGAGTGTAATTAAAAAATGTGAGAATATTTTTTCATAAAACTATTACAGTGAACTATAAGTTTTACGCTAAAAGTGTATTTTATTGTGAATTATTTAAACGTGAACACGCGCATATCATGTTCGTATTAAAATACACTTTTGGCGTAAAACTCAGACTTTAGTGTATATTCACAGCTGGTGATGGCACTTTGAAGGAAAATAAAAATAGAATCCCGGAATTTCCAATTGGAAAGCTTCCCAACTTTCCAGGAATTCTCTATTAGTGCCATCACTATTCACAGAATAAAAAATGTGTATGTGTGTTTTATAAATTTTTCTTAAAAATATTAAATTTTTGACCCCCGAATGTTACTCTGATTTTGGCATTTTCTGCACCGAATCCCCTCCCGAATATGTTAATCTTTACCCCGAAAAATATCGTCCTTAGTTATAACTATCATACTGAAGCGTGAGGTGTGATCAATTTTTTAAGATTTATAAAAAGTATTAATTTGGAGGGTCTTATATCTCGAGATATGACCCCCTCCTAACCTCTCGCTATAAGAACGGATCTAAAGTGTGAGGTAAAACGGTATTATTTTTTAAATAACTATTTCCATATGTTAATATATTATTTTTAAATTTTTGGACACCGCACGATAATCCACGATATACACAGCTCACGGTGATTCGTGTGTTAAATATTTCTTTAATATTCTTTAAAATATAAAAGCATTTTAAGCAAATTATAGATCTTTATTCATAATAAAATAAATGATTTTAAAAAATTTAAAATTTTGAATTTTAATCACTTTTTAAACGGTTAAAAAAGTGAGAACCGATGTATTTTAAAGTTTTACAGAGATCTATGCCTAAAGCTATTTTTCAATTCATTGCTCTTCACTCTAATCCTAAAGCATAATGCCATAATACTAATGTCTGTTACTATTATACTCCTCCCTTTAGGTCAGAGTTTCATATTGTAATGGAATTTGCGAATGACGTTACATTAGTTGAGGGGCTTTACAAAAGATCTAATTCATTGTCATTCATATATCTAATTATATTACGCGTCTCTGATCCTTAGATTAGTGTGTAGTTTAAGTACCAATAACTATAGTAATGCATTGTATAGCATTATGCTATTCACTAAACACGGCATTCCTTTCCACAGAAATAGCTCTATGATCATGGGTATTTTAATGTTTAAGAAACAGGGTTTTCATCGATAGATATTTACGGCGCTACAAAATATGATATCTATGATATGATAAGAAATGTATGATTTAAGCATTATAATAATAAAGATGAGCATATGTAATGCATATTATATGTGTACATAGATGAAGTATAAGAGAATAAAACAAAAACTAACGTAATAAGAGTTTAGACATAACTTTGCATATAAATTATATGCACTATTCTCATATAACAAAGAAATGGGATATATATTCATTTTAAAAATATAATGATAAAAGGAAAAAGTGAGCTGAGCACATCTGCTAAATTCAGCTGTTGTTTGGGGTGAGTTCAAATTAAAAGGCTGTGCCCGGTTCTGTATTGCCTTAGAACGGTGCAAAGTAAAGGTGCGTCTATTCCATGGGTAAAACTATTGCTAAATTCAGAGGTAAAATTCGTATGCATCATACATATATTGAGGCTTATTTTAGGTATGCATTTATTCAGTGCATTGAATTTTAAGAGCGTCTGTTGCTTTTTGCATTTTATTAAAGAAGAAAATGATACTATTCCTATATACCTTTAGATTTGTATTTCGTTCTTAAACATTGAGTGAACTAAAACTAGTTTCAGATGAACCATGTCTTAAGATATATGATGCTCTTTTTCAGTTAAAATCGACTTAATTTTTACCGTAAAAGTGAGTGACATGTATATGTTTATGTGCGAAAAAAAAGGAATTTAATACGGAAGTTTTATATATTACTTAATACTAAAAAATAGGACTGTAATTATAGTTAATGTTATTATTGTTATTATTTTAATTGTTTTTAAAAGTGATACTTAAAACGATTAAAAAGTAATTGAAAATTATTTTAATTAACTTATGAATGATAAAATCATTTTACAATTCCCATATTATATGTAAATATGAATGTATGTTTATATATGTAAAAGGAAATTAAAGGATAATTTTAATGTTAATCGATCGGGAAATTGAAAGAGAAAAACGATCATCGACGATGTGCTGTAAATTGACAGTTTCGGGTGTATTATGGACTTTTTTATCGTTAACTGCGGCCATACTCAACAGTGCGGGTTATTATGTACCGTATTGGATCGTGGGATCGTTCAATGACAATATTCCCGCCGCTTTCGGATCATTCCGAAGGTGCAATTATCCACGATTAAATTCCGATGGAAATATTGAAATAGTATTAGAATGCGGCAGATATATGACTTTTGGTGACATTCCTTCACTATCATGGCAGGTACTATCTAATAGTTGTATACTATACTGGTTTAGTACATATTATTAATGATCATATAATATGTATTCATATTAATAATACAAATAAATACGCATATAATATGTTTACACATTTTTGTTAGTTTTGTATATGTATAAATTTCCTGCAAAAGAATGAAATATATTATTTATCATTTCCATTGTTATTTCTATAGATATGTACAATAGTAATGGGATTGGGTGCTGCGGCCTCACTTTTGGCAGCATTTACCATTGTTGCGGGATGCTGTTTAAAGGACGTTATTACTCAAACGACAGCTAAAACATTGGGGGGCATCCAATTGATTGCGGGTAATTCTATCATTAGCATTACACATAGCATCATACACATAGAATTTTATCATAGCATTGTTATTCATTCTAAAAATAAACAATTTATTGTTACCTATGAACAGATGGTACATTATAATGACATTTTACGTTTACTTTTACAGCATTACTCCTTAGTTCAGGTGCTGTTTTCTATCCCTTTGGATGGGGCACGACAGAAGTGAAAGATGCATGTGGCGGCACATCCGATGTCTATCAATTAGGTATGGTCTCTAATATTAGAATATACATTATTATATTAAATTTAAAATTTCCTTTTATTTTTGAGAATTAATTTATGTTTTCTTTAAAAGGGACGTGTAAACTTTCATGGTCATCATACATGATACTCTGCGGCACCGCATTTCTTTATATATGTTTTATATTATCGTTTAACGCGAGTAAAGTCCGCGTCAGACCCTTTCGAATGCAGTGACTTATTTATTCGTTTTTTACCATTTAATTCCAAAAAACTTTTTTATTCATTTTTATTGTATTTTTTATTTAAATTTATTGTTAATAAACACGTATGAAATAAAATTTAATAAAATTTTTCCATTAAATTTACATGTAAATTCAGCGTTTTCATATCAATAATTAAATAATTATAAAGTTAATTTATACCGAAATAATGAAATTAATTTATTGTAAATTTTATCATAAATGAAAATCATTTTAATTTTTGTTTATAATGAAATAATGAAATAAAAGTTTTGATGCGAATTTTATTGTAAACGTAATTAATGAATGGGCACAGTGACACCATTATAGAATGGTGACGAAATGATGAAAATACATT
The DNA here is from genome assembly GCA_034697405.1 of Mesoplophora pulchra. Lineage (NCBI taxonomy): Eukaryota > Metazoa > Arthropoda > Arachnida > Sarcoptiformes > Mesoplophoridae > Mesoplophora > Mesoplophora pulchra. The sequence goes on along the minus strand of JAQIXB010000386.1, from coordinate 6,924 downwards.
GATTATGAATTTGAAATGTGACATTAAAATACGATTTATAAAAAGAGAATATATTCGTTAAGAGTCTGAATACGGAAAAAGGCAGAGAAAAGAGAGGGAAAAGACAGAGAATGGTGCGGCGCAATTATAAGGGATGTATGAGCAGTGAGTTCTGTAATTGGGCGGATGAGTCATTTGAGGAAATGGATTCGACCATAGCGGTTCAGCAGTTCATTCAACAGACGATACGGCGTGAGCCTTCGAACATCGATGAGATTCTTCAGCCGCCGGAAGCTCAGGATGAAGGCGCATGGAAATATGAGCATTTACGTCAGTTTTGCATGGAATTGAATCGTTTAGCGGTGAAACTTCAGTCGGAATGTAAACCCGATATATGCACTCAGATGACCGCAACAGAACAATGGATATTTCTGTGTGCGGCTCACAAAACGCCGAAAGAGTGTCCGGCGATAGATTACACACGTCATACATTAGACGGAGCGGCGTGTCTGTTAAACAGTAACAAATACTTTCCTTCGCGGGTGACCATTAAAGAGTCGTCCGTCGCGAAATTGGGCAGTGTCTGTCGCAGGGTCTATCGGATCTTTTCACACGCGTATTTCCATCATCGAACGCTTTTCGATGAATTCGAAAATCGCAGTTTTTTGTGTAAACGTTTTACGGCTTTTGTCACGAAATACAATCTCATGTCAAAAGACAATTTAATCGTCCCCATTCTGGGCATTGACACGGCCATGGGCACGGGTGAAAGCGAAGCATAAATGCACTTTTATTTATTATGAAAATTTTATCATTATTAATTTACGTTTTATTTATATTAATATATTATTAAAATTAATAAATCATTTACAATTTGTGTAACAATTAAATGGAAATGTCCATATTTTCATTATTTTTTATTTAAATGTTTATTTTAAAATATCAATAAAAAGCACTGAAATTCATTGCAATTTTATCATCACATATTGTAATGTGTCTGATGATATGGGTTATGCTGAGGGTTATTTCCCGATGACAGTTGTCTATGCAATTGATTAATTAGGGCCGGATTTTGCTGCTGCTGCTGTCGTGGTGCGGTCTGTTGCCACTGTTGATTCATATGTGGTGCCGTTTGTTGCATGCTTTGCATGGACGTGTTTTGCTGCGAATACATATTACCTCTGCTGTCCATAGGGCCCGGAACCATTTGGGACATATTCACGTTTGGCACAGTCATTCCGGCGTACTGAGATCTGAAAAATATTAACATTCATGTTAATACTGTTGCTTAACATTGAGTGCTCAGTTTGAGTATTACCTCTGTGCTATAAACTGTTGCTGCTGTTGCATTTGAGGCTGTTGTTGTTGCATCTGAGGCTGGGGCTGTTGCATTTGGGCTCTCATTTGATTCATTTGTGACATTTGATTCTGTTGTGGGGCATTACGATATCCGCTGATAGCTGCAGGCGGTGGTCCGTTCATAGACTGATCCATTTGATTTTGCATATGCATTTGATTCTGCATCGGATTAGAGTATGGCATATTCGTGGCGCCATAATTTGTCTGCGGCTGAACCGACATGTGATGTGATACTGTATTTTGATTATTGTTTTGCATCTGATAAATCTGTGTCTGTGATGACCCCATTTGTTGAGGCGGCGGTGCTCTCATTTGTCTCTGCGGCATCATCATTTGTCTCTGTTGATACATGTTCTGATTACTGACCTGAGGTACCATATTTTGAGACGGGACAATGTTCGGCTGTTGTATGTTATGATACTGTGGGTTTTGTGATCGCATTTGTAACATCGATCTGATGGCACTCTTTGAATTTCCGACTGCGGACGGACGATTTTCAAAGCGCATCTGTTGCTGCGGCGGTTGCGGCGGATAATAATTTGATTGTGTCGGTACAGTGGGATTTGGGGCATGTCCACTCTGTGGCGGTGTATACCACGAACTTTGGTTACTCTGTTGATTCGGCGGTGGAACTGAATAACTTCCATCAAAAGGCATGCGAATGGGCGGTGTCTGAGAACCGCTATTTCCTAAAGTATTTTGAGTATTCTTTGTCTGTCGCCTCTTTCGTGGTCCCTTTGTTCTTTTAGTGATTGACGATCGTGGACTCAAAGGAATGGGTATTTCGCGCCGAAGAGGGTCCTCCATATTCAAATTCGGCACAATCGCATTCGGAATCATCGGCGGAGGAACGATCTGCATTCTTTCATTGTTTAATTGGGGTATTATAGGATTTGGGGGTGGCAATTGACTTTCAATGGTGTCTTCGGGTGGGAGTGGCGGCGCTTCGATGTAAAACGATGTATTTCTTTTAAGTGATGAATGATTATGGCGTGAAATAAGATAATGGTTTTCCTCTCCTCTCAAAGGCTTTCGTTCGATTCTCACCGCTCCAAACCATGTCCAACTCAATGGCGAAGGATTTTTATGACCCTCTAATAAATCCCATGGTGATACTTTTTGCTTTTCCGCGACCTGAAGACCCTGCTTTTTATCAATAGAATCGAAACCCGCAATTTTATTGCCTTTCGTATCAATTAAACTGCCCATAGGTTCACATGTTATCACTTCGCAATGTTGTTTAACGATAGGTAAAAGTTGACGTACCATTTTAATGCCGATGGTATTTCTTTCTGATGTTAGTTCTTTTTTTAGTTTTTTAATAAGATTTTGATACTGTTTTTTAGTTTCTTCTCTCGACTCATTTGAATCAGACACTTGTGTTGTGTGTATTAACACCGCTAACATGTCCAATACGATGGTGAAAAGTTCATAATTCAATTGTGGATCGACGACAGTGAAACTAATCAATTGTAAGAGGAGTACGGCCCAATCATTAGTTAATGATGATGAACGCTGAATGGTGTCGAACATGCCCCCGACCAAACTGAGTCTTAAGTGTAGTCCCTCCTGAATCGATTGCTTCGCTTTTATATCATCTGTTATTTTATCATTAAGTGCCTGAGACAATTGATTGAACAATGAATTCAAAAGACTTTCCCTTTGATCGTCCTGACCCTTAAGGCACATGAGTACGAGAGACAGAAACGGCTGATGACTCAATAATGACGATGGTGAAGAGTTCGAAGCATTCGAAGAATTCTTTTGCTGAAATCCTCTGTCTTTGTTCTTTGATGAATAAGAATTTTGTGATGTTTGATTTGAACCGTTCGATACCATCATCCAATTTCCTGATTCTAATACATTCGCCGCGACACGTAAGATCTTTCCCTGAACTGAACTGTGCAATTTCGATATCAGAGGTGATATTAACCATACTCTGTCTTTATACGTCGAATGAGACACTGTTTCATTTGTCGCGGACATATGTTTAGGCGTCGAACATCCTTTGGAACCACTCTTTGGACTGAACATGCTATTTGTATGTGTGTTATTTAAATTCATTGAATTTTTTGAACATTCTTCGCTCGCATTTTGAAAGAATTCGACAGTTGCTTTTGCGACATTATCCAACCAATTGCTTACTTCACTATTTGATTGTGAAGTACATTGTGCATACATTAGTTGCAACTGTAACCACGATATTCTCATAGTCCATTCGTCTAACTTTTTCAGTATTTTCACAATCGTTTGTTTTTGGTCCATTTCCTTTTCCTGTAATGCTCCCGTATCAATCAATTTAGGATGACATATCATATTTAATAAATGCTGAGCCTCTTTATGTGACAATTTTGGATCTAAAAGCAGTTTACTGAGCATTTCAGTGTCAATCATAAAGCCTCTTAAACATCGGTCATGGACCCACTGCTGACCGCATATCTGTCTCAATGCAAATTTCGCCGATTCACTTAAACCTGCTTTTTCATGCATCGCTTCTACACGTGGAGTTTTATTGGGGAATGTCCTATTTAATAATCATTATTAACTTTTGAATCAACTAATACATTATGCACTTACACTAACCCCGAAAGTTCACCGAAATCATCATCACCTCCGATAGATCCTAATATTTCACTGATACTTATTTCTCCTTTATTATCAGTCTTTGGTTTTCCATCAGCATTTTTCTTTTCTGTTGAATTTCCTATTTATAAAATAAATATTAGTATCCACAACATTAATAAAGCTATACTTACCAAGAACTAGTATAGCTTTTAAAACAGTGAGAAGGACTTCAACTCTTAAAGTGCTGTGTGCAGCCGCTAATAAATATCGATCACACGGATACTTTATTATGTAATGAGGTCTTTGTCCTGAGTTTGGGGGTGTCGCAGATAATACTGAAGGACCGGGACCGGGACTCGTAAGTGAATATCGTGATGTCGATGCGAATGATGCCATTGTTGTGGATGATAATGGTGCATCTGAAGTTTTAAAGAGACACAGTAATAAATGACATGTCAATCGTGCACCGGTTTCTGCGTCTTCAGCACCATCAGATGAACATGGTGCTAATAAAGAAGGCACTGCGACATCGATGAGGAAATTCATTAATGAAAAGCATCGTCTCGCAATTAATATCGATGTAAATACTGCTAAATTATCGTGAATCGAAAGGTCATTGACATCGACAGCTGTTAAAAGATCATAGAATCCACAATTGTGATTCGATGAACAGCATAAGGCTTTTAGAACACAGAGCCATTCAATACTAAGGGCAGAACATGATGATGTGAGTTCAGCACAAAGAACAGATATTTCATTTAATAAATCGATATCTGTGGCTAATGTAACACATCGAATAGCATTACATACAAAACTGTATCGTTCAGAAGTCCTTTCATTTAATTGTCGAATGTGAATTGCATCGACTTTTAGCTTTGGATTTCTTAGATATTCCATCATACATTGACTATTCAATCGCATACCATCGGGTGTCGGCAAATGTATTGTCGCATTCATCGCTTTTATCTTTGCGAACATTGAATTTACTAATTCCTGATATTTCATTTTCAAAAGATTATATGACGAATAATAGAGGTCATATAAATAAAAAAGAATACATCTTTCAGCAGAGGTACAGTCTGTCGGTGCAGTCACATGTCTTACGATTTTCCAAAGACCCTCAAATACTATCGGAGTCTCCTCATATAATACCAAAAGACATGTATGATATCGATAGAGAACTCCGACAATATACAAACCAATTGAGGTACAATATGTACGCGCTAAAATTGGGCATTTTTGATGCAATTGGATATCGACTTCAACTAGTTCCTTAAGCATTTGTACTACAAATTCAATTAGTCCATGCACATACAATGCCATTTCCATTAAATCAAATAAAAACGCAATCGATTCAATTAATGGTAAATAATTGGCATTTCCAATCGCGACACCGTTTAGCATTTCAATAGCGGCATTGGCACATGATGTGATTACCACGTGCTGATCGAATATCGAAAGACTTTGAAATTTAGTTATGGCCGTGTCAAAGTTAAACCCTTCTTTTATCGCGTGTTTCTTTACTTTTCCACCGTCACTAATATCCATTGACGATCGTCTATTAAAGAGTTTACTAATTTCTTTAGTAATCTTTTTAACGGCGTGACGTGCCTCATCACGCTCTTTACCGACGCCATAGAGTAATATATGTCTCTGATTACAATCATGGAGTGACGAATCATCCTGAAGCAGTGGAAAATGCAGTGTATAAAGGATATGCCGCGGAATTGTACTTTTTGCAGACGTTTCACTGCTCGTGAATGACGATTGCCCTAAACCCACAGTATCGTCCTCTTTATCTGATCCCACAGAGTCGGGTAAGAGTATGTCTAAAATTTAATTCGAAAAATTACAAATTAAATACTTTTAAAATTTAATTATTTTAAAAAGTTATTAAACCATTAAAATAGGGATTCGGAGTATGATATGAACCAAAAGATGATCCTTTCCTTATCAATACATGCTCTTTATTGGTTCATGCAATTCATTGAATGGAATGGAGATAATACATGCCAATATTAAAGACGTGTTAAAAAATGTAAATATTTTTTAGGAAAATTAATGAAAAATAAATTTAAGTGATGTTAAATTGGCAATGATATACTCACCCGCCTGATCGGTCATGTTCTGTTGACCCGCTTTTATCTGCTGAAGTAATTTATCCAAATCCGTGTCCACATCCTCCACTACATCCTGACCCATCGGCCCCATCACGTCCCATTTCAAAGGGTCCTGATGGTTCGTCGATGTATGGTTAGACACAGGATCAAACATCGGCAGTGAAGATCCTGAGGTGCTTTTTTGTACCGCCGGTGAATCCATACCGCTTAAGTGGATATTTGTGTTTAATGATTGAAGATCCGTTTGTGCTGAAAGATTAGGCACGAATCCAGATAATGGTGGTTCTTCGGGTGCATTCAATTTATTGGATGCGTTAATGATTAAAGTACTGCACGGGGAATTCGTGAATTGTCCGCGTGATATTAAAGTGCTCATATACATGTCATGCGAAAATACATCATATCGTATCAGTTCACCATAGAGAAGTATTAAATTAGAAAATGCGTGTTTTCGTTCCGCATTTACCACATTTTTATCACCGTCATACACCGGAGCATGATAATCGAGAAAATTGAGTAAAAGATTTTGGTATATCGGGAGCATTATGCCCGATTCTGTCGCTTTACCATTACCATTCATGTTATTAATAGCATTGGGATTAGAATTATTAGCATTTGTATTTTCCTCATTTTCTTCATTCATTTCAATGTCTTTTTGTTCAGTTAATTCGTTCTGTCGTTTTTCTAGTAATTTAGTAACCACTAAAGCACGATGTTCTCCTGTCCTTTTAGTAGTAACAGCCCATTCACATAACAGCTTTACAATTGGCTCATCATTATCAATAATTTCTGCGATATTTTTAACTGATGTTTCAAAAGCATTAGATGATGATGATGATGATGATGAATTATTATTATTCGATTGTGAACTATTAACTGCGGTGCCATTAGCATTTGAAAA
>JAQIXB010000385.1:0-18681 GCA_034697405.1 Mesoplophora pulchra | reverse complement strand
AACTATAATTTTTTAGGATATTCTATATTATTATATAATAAAATAATTATTTTGAAAATTAATTTCAATTTTATAATTTTAAAATTAATTTTATATTAAAAATAGACATAAATGATATTTACTAATAGATAATTATATTACTAATTATATTAATAATATAAAATTGAGTTTATTTTTAGTTTAATTTATATTCCAATATATATAAACTTAAGACTTAAAACTTAAAAAATAAACATTTTAAACACATATTTACGCATAAATTCATGCTCTGTATTAACGCATATATCAATATATATAAAGAAATGGTAAACTCCCATTTTATCCAAAGAATCAATGAGCATATTCGCATATCACTTAAATTATTGATTAAATTATTATTTTTATATTGTGTTTTTACTTAAATTTAACTTTTTCATTCATTTTATTTATTTGTATTCTTAAATTTAGATTTATTTAATTTTATTTTATTATTTTTAATTACATTATTAGTTTAATTTTATTAAAAAATTTAATATTTAAATTTCACTATTTCATTATTGACCATCCACATACATACCCACCCATATACATATATATTGATTAATAAATAATTTTAATAATATAATATATTATTATTTTATTTTTTTTATTTTTAAAGGTCTGTAAACATTATACCGATAATAATAATTCATGCATTATCTATAACCGGAAAAATTCGAATTATATTTTAATTTAAATTTAACCCTAAATACGTTTAAAATAAACATAATGTAATCATAAGAAAAAAGACTTAAGAATCATCGCTTATATATGATAATTTATTTCAGCTCTTTTTTGTCCGTTATTATAGAATGAGTAAAAAACACTTAAAATAATATTAATTTTAAAATATAACATATGAAAAAAATTGAAAGTGAAATGCAATGAACTTATATCTCGAGATATAAGAGTTTGCATATTTCCCTTCAATTATCAGACTCACCCTAAAATGTATTGAATTGAGCATGTTTTAAGCTTTAGGCTTATAACTTTAGGAACAAAATTTAAAATAATTTTAGCATTTAATAAATTACATAATTTTATAATTTTAATTAAATAATTTATTATAAATAATTTATGTAATATTAAAATATAAAAAAAACTATGGACGCATTTAAATTATATTAAATTTATAAACACTATTAACATAATGAAATGTATGCATTGCTTCATTTTTTGGTAATAAATAGAGACCCAAATTTTAAGCAAAATATTTGATAAAAAAAAGCTTTTTAAGTGCCAAATGAAATGTCAAATGACATATTCAATCGAAAAAACATAATGATAATAAAATACTAAAACTGATAATTTAAAAGTGCAATTTATAAAAGAATCATTAAAAATATGAAAAAAATAATTATTTTTCTGATTTTTAATGATTATTTTTATTTTTCATTATTTTGAATAAATATTTTCAAAAAATGTTAGAAAAAGTAATAAAAAACAAATTCAACAAAAAAAATAGAAATAAATAAATTTTATTTTTTTGTTTTTTAAGTAAAATGACCAAAAAAGTAAAAATAGCAAATTTTTTTGTGGTCAAAGGTCATATTTTTTATATATAGTATATGTATATATGGACACATATTTAATTATTTCTTTGATATTTCTTAAGAAAAAAAAGTTTTTTATGCGATTTTAGGTCTCTAATAATAAATAATATGTCAAAAATGCTACAATACATACAACAATATTAGCATATTGAAAATCATAAATGACTTTATTACTATTATTAGTATAAAGGTATAGTAATTATTAAATAATATTATATAATTATATATTTTATACCATTAAATAATGGGTGTGTAAAATGAGCAGTGACAATTGAATTGTAAAATAAACGGAAAACATTATTGTATTGTTGCAAATGCAACAATGAAATCGGTTAAATAAATGAAAAAACATATTTTTAATTTTTAATTATTATTATAATCACAGCGGAATAAATCATTAAAAGCACAATTTGTAATTAAATTTGCACCTATTTTTATCATATACTTAAGTGTCATACGAAAATTTATAAACAATTTGTGCTTTCGGTGTTTTTCAATGCTGTAATAAAATGTAATATAAAAAGCATGTGTTTTAAAATACAATTTTTGTATTAAAAATTTGGCATTTTTAATGAATAAATGTCATGGATCAGTGATGGCCTTTAAAGGGAATTTCCGGGAAAATGCCATCACTGCATGTGATCATACTCTACCCCTTTACCTCTCATAATGTATTAATTGTACGATGATCTGAATGGTATAAGTGTAAAACATGGTATAGTCTATACCCATAAATTTATGTATTTTATAAATCATAAAAATCAAAACAAAAAATTAATATAAACTTTATTTTAATATAAAATTAGAATTTTATTTATTTTTATATTATTATTATGATCATAATGATTTATCATTTTCTTTATTTTCATCATAATCATTATCAATATTTTTATCATCATTAATACAAAGATGATGACGATTGTCATTATCATGATCATGATGATGGTTATCTTCGTTCTGATTATTGTCATTATTATTATCCTCTGAAATGATGGTATTCCTAAGATGGTAAATTCTGAGCATTCTCTTTACCAAAAGACCAAATTCTTCCATATCCAAAGCGTAATCATCCGATTCTGTGACGTCATTTACACGGTATGTATTAAAATCGGGAATATACGCTTTTAACACTGTATCGACCTATAAATTGTGTTAAAATTTATTAACATAATGATTTACCGCTCTTTTCTTTTATATAAAAATTAAAATATACATTGAAAAAGACTCAAAATTTAATATATCATATCATTACTTTAGACATAAGTGTTTATGCTGAAACAGCTTAAGTTAGAGCATGGTTAATGTAACTATAATTATGAATTTCCTATGCTTACAAAATATTGTTTCTTATGATATAAGGAAAATTTCAATATAATTCAATCATAACATTTGGAAAATTTGGAAATTTCCCTATAATGTGATACCTGTGATGATACAAAAACATTATCGAAATTAATCCCCCCCAAAGCATAGCCCAATGCGTGAATATCTTTGATCTGTTCGCAGATGGAACATGATATTTCCAATAAATGTTTGGGTGTCACGATGTGCATTTCTCTTAAGAACTGCATTAACGGCACATATCCCGGCGGTGCTTTCATTTGACGGCTGATACTAGCATTAGTACTCGTACTTCGCATAGCATTAGACCCCGTATTGGAATTTTGTTGACGCAATTGTAAGAGTAAAGCACGACTCGTGATAGAATCGCGCCTCTGATTTATGACGAAAATTGTCGACCTCAGTGTGGCCAAAGTATACACGACCGGATTCGTCGCGCTATTTAATGGCAATACAAATACAGCTGTCCACGAATAGGCCGTCGCTATTTATAAATGTAATTATATATATGTATATATTAAATATTAAATTACAATTAAATAAAATTAAATAGAATCATGTAAACTATACCTGGAATCGTAATACCAGAAATGGCTAATAATCCCATAGCTATAACCGGACACCAGCATAAGAAGTTAGTTAACACTATTAACGCCATTTGACGTCCCACCTTTTTATTCACATTAATTATTAATTAATAGAAAATATCGTTACAATGAGTGAGAGTATTGTAAAAAATATTTTGCAATTAAATTGAGTAAATAATTATAATTACGCATAACGTTACTCTATGTTATTTATAGCAATACCATTAACGTATCAATTGCAAAATATCTCTTATATTAATTCCATTCATCGTAAATATATTAATTAGTGACCATAGGGGTAAATATAATAACATACCTGAGTCTCCCTAACCTGACGTGCCATAAGTCTGTTCATTTTTTGGGCCGATAAACGTATTGTTTTATACATGTAACTATAGCATGCGACAATGATAAGGAAAGCGATGAGATTAAAGCATAGGAAAATTCCGACGGAATATTCCCATCCCGCGGCTTTCTGATTCGTGATGTGAATCGCGAGACACACCCCCGATCGGGCGTAAAACGCACCGTTAAAATAGGGTATCGGTAAAAGGGGCAGTGACGCTATGATGAACACGATTACCCATGAAAATGCGATTAAACGGTACGTCATTTTCATGGTGAAACGATACTTTGAGAACGGTATACATATGCATATTAATCTATCGATGGTGATGAATACTAAAGTCGCCACAGAAACTTCTGATGAAAGTGTGGATAAAAAGCCACAGATGTTACATAATATGCTCCGACGCCAAAAGTCTGCATTTTCTATGTATCGTCCGCTAAATTATAATACAATTCGTAAATTCTGTAAATGGGCATAGTAATAAATGTCAATATTTACCGATAATGCACATCGACAGCGGCGATGATTATCAAATAAATGCCCATAATAAAATCGGCACATCCCAAAGACAATATCAATGACGATGATACCGGATTTACGTATAAACGTGTGCGGCACCGCCATAGGATCACAGCCGAATTTGCAATTATGGCGATGATCCCCAAAACCCACAGAAATGACCTCTGAACGATCGATGACATTAGATCCTCACAGTCTGATATCTCATCCGGTGGTGGCCAACACCTGCACACTCACCATAAATTGTAATTTTTTAAATTATACTCATGTTACAAATAATTATGTAATAAATAAAAAACAGTAAAACCTGAATAAGTTACAAATGATTGTATAATGTTCTTATATCGTGATATACGAATATGTTAAGAGCATAAACACCTCAAAATATAAGTATAGAGACTTTAAATTGTTAAATGCGTTAATAATACAACAGATACGGTATAATTTAAATAAATGCAAAGTGCAAACCTATCGTGAGGTATGAGAGCAGATGCTAAACAACAAAATTTGAAATTATCGGTGTACAAAAATCGCAGTGATTTGAGACCGTTAAACATATCGTGAGAAAACGTTCGGATTTCGTTCCCTCTGAGGTCCAAACGCACCAATGACGTCAGCTCATTAAAGGCATTCCTTTTATTTAATCATAATTAATACCGTATTTTAATATGTAAAATTTTCACTTTAGTTACGTACTTATGGCATTAGGAAAACATACATGGATATTATTAGGGACATAATTTCGAAGGGCTAAAACCTCGAAAAATGACGTATTACTTATTTACGTCTGTATCTGGATTTTTACCTAATCTTATATTTTTACTATGTTGGGTTAGGTTGGGTCTTATAACCACTGCGCCTGTATTCGCCTTTTTTGCTTTGTTTATGGTTTTTTAGGTGTGTTATTTTTTAAGATTTTGGCATTCGATGTTTTGGCATTTCGGGATTTTGACCCAAACCCATATTATTATCATATTCATTTATTCGTAACAATAAAAACAATAAAAATAATATTTTCCTATGGTAACTTAACATTGAAACTATGTCAGCACAATGTAATTTCATTGCGATGCTATATAGTTTCGATGTTAAGTTGCCATAGGATATATTAAGATATATGAATTGTATATTTTCACGTGCCATAAACTCAAAAACTAAGTGAAGTAAAACATGGAATGTAAAGAAGAAACTTTCAGTACGTCCGGTTTAAGATCTGTTCATAAAAAATAGATCATTTTTGGAAATCGGACGTGAAATATCCTAAACCGGAACTTATTTTTCTAAATCTATGTATGTATATACCTATCGATGATATGAAGTTTATTGTCTCTAAAATCTAAGCTCTGTAATGATGACATTTGAAGAAAGACGTTATTCTGAAGGAATTCGACATTCGTATGTGATATGTTCAATTGTCTCAGAGATGTTAAACCGACAAAAGACCGCGGCTCTATTATCGTCAATCGCGGGTTTGACTCTAGTAACAGACTCACCACTCTCTTAAGACCTGAATATATACACATAAATCAGATACATTTTTCTTCATTTTTATTGCAAAAAAATACTTATATCTCATGCTATAAGTATCTTTTATTAGAAACAAATGACTTTAAATATAATTACCTGCAAAGGCACCACTCTCTAATACTTTAATATTATTAAACCTAAGGTCTAATTTATAGAGATTCGTCAATTGGAGGAATTTCCGTGATTTTATCACTTCGATTTTATTGCGTATTAAGATGAGTTCCCCCATGGACCCGAATGTACTAAAATCAGCATTCGCTAAATCCGGACCTAAACTATTGGACGTTAAATCCAATTTACGCGTATCGCGCGGAATCGATTCTATGGGTAAACGCGTCATATTCAAATCGCGACAATTTACGTATAAACCAATGCACGTGCAATTTTTAGGACACGTTAAGTCACAAAACCATTCATCATCTCCCATTGGACAGTGGCGTATCCCATCGCAAAGTTGTTTTAAAAGTATACATGACGATTCATTAGCGCATTTGTATTGTCCCGGACATTTGTACCGCGCACACCCGATTTCGTCCGCACCCCCAATACAGTCCCATTTACCGTTACATATGTAACTGAGAAATATTCAAAATTTTAAAATACATTAATATAATATAATATACAATATATAATATATAATACATAATACAAATATACATATGTATGAAACGTAACGTACACTCATGGCTTTTCAAATGCGTTTATTATGATATAAGTAAAGGTACAATGGTTAAATACATTAAAAGTTATATAAAAAGTATAATTAAAGACTAAATATGATTAAACAATAATGTTAACGGAGTTCCGACTATGACCGTCCACTCTGAGGTCAGTCCGCAGACTCACGTCAACTCTCTCTACATTATCCTTATCTGATCCTCATCATTAATCGTCATAATACTATCTTTGACCGGGACTTTTATATGGGCCTATGGTACCACCCTTTAACCCTATTGGCCTCTGCACATGCACAGGCACGTGCTACAGTCCAATAGACTACACACAGCTTATGTGACATAAGCCATGTGTGCACCGGCGGATTTGGCCGGTGTCAGATATGCCGGCACATTCAGCCTATAAACTATAGGGGGGCTTATGATTTATCGTTTCAATATGTATATTCATTATTTATGTAAACTAACCGCGGAGGAATACAGTATGAATCGGGACATTTAACATAATCGGATGGACAATGAAAGGTTTCACAATCTCTTAAGTGCGTGACGTCACGACACCCGATCTGATATCCAAAGGCGTCAAATTCATAGATACACCGTAAATTCGCATCTATTAACTGACCTGAATTCGGTAATAAATTATAATTTATTAAAGTAAAAGGGTCCATTTATTAATTTATTTAATTAATTAATTATTAAACATAACATACCCGACTGACATCGGAAATCAATATTTTTCTCTAAATCTGTACATCGGCGGTTATTGTGAATATCGGGCGATGTTCCTTCACATACAACGGGGCCGATGGTAAAATATCCGGCCTGTCCTATGTCAGAGGTGTCCCCGAACACGACGCGTGTGACCGGTAATTTCTCTTTGGAACGGATATATCCCGAATCCTCATTCCATTGAAAGCGAATTTCAGCGTCACAATTACATGCTAATGATTCCTTTCGGTATATTTTAAAAATTTTTTAATTCAAAAATTTAATTTAATTTTTAAAATTATAATTCGATCATAGTCATGAACATTTATTAAAAATTATAATTTTGAAAAAATTAATCATTATATTTATTTATAAATTAATTCTAAAATTCAATATATAAATTATTTCTATTAATTTCTAATTATTAATAATATAATTAATTTCATTAAATTAAATTATTAAAAATATTGCCTTTAAATGTTTATTAATTTTTAAAATATAAACGTAAATGTGATAAAATTTATATGCTAAAAACCAGTACCTGAACACAGTGAGGATAACACGCACATGTTTTGTTGAAATTGGATCCGCCCCAAGACAGTTGGGGCTGTCCATTCCTCGAGTACCACCATGAGTTAGGCTTAGATGTGTTAAATCGGAAGCCACTGCCTGAACATTGCCATGAAATATACTGATGACATGTCTGTGACCTGTTAATTAACGATACCATCGATTCCATTCCCGATACATACGTAATCATTCGGGAGTATGATTCAGGACCGATTCCCGAACGTACATAGAGTCTCATTTCAGAGTCGTGATGAATTAATGTTTTGGCCGTTCCCATATACGCATCGAAATGACATTCGACGGTCATTCCCAAAGAACCATCCCCTTCGGGCTGAATATAGTAATATCCATTCTTTGATATGCCGTTATGAATGAGCAGATCTTTACATGTCCTAAGCTTAGGCTTAAGACATGCCGATCGTTCATGACGCGCCCATACCTATATTATACTTAATATTAATATATATTTAATTCATTTTTGTCCTGAACTTATATCGTGAGGGAATTTTAAATATTTTCATTATTAAAGTATTCAAATTATAAAAGTAATATAAAATATAATTTTTTGAATGTTAGCATAGGACTAATAATTTAGTCATACGTAAAATATTTTTTAAAATATCCTTTTACCTCTCATTTTAGCATTATAAAAATATATACTAAACAATTGTCTGCGTTTATAAGAACCTCAACATTTTACTCTGATATAAGTGTACATTAGGAAATTCATACTTTTGCCACCTGTTCATTGATGAGTTTAGCATTATATTGATAATTAAATAGGTTATTGACACTGATGGTTTTTAGTGTCACATTAGTTAAGAGTGATCGTTTTTCCATTGATTTTGTGGTTCCGTTTTTTTCGCACCGTGATATTTGCTCATCCTCATGGAACTTCCCCGGACAGTCCCTGTGACGGTCGCACACCGCATACATCGGTATACAATTCCCGTAATAACATTGGAATGTCGAATTTAAATTACAAAATCCTCCGGAAGAACACGCTAATCCCTCATCAGAGCCGTCTTTGCAGTCTGCTAATAAATCGCATCTCTTATTTAAGGCAATGCACTGACCATTGTTGCATTTAAACTCTGAGCTTTTTTTGCACTGACGCCGTTCACAGTGCAATTCATCGGATCCGTCGCCACAGTCATCGATATAATCACAATACTATAACATTATCATTAAATTAACACATATTTAACTCATACATTATATAAATATCAACGTATTTTTAAGACATTTTACAAATATTCATAATTAATAATTATTATTAATAATTTTTTCACTCTTAATATAACTATAGATAAAAAAGTGAAGTTAAATATTTGTTATATTTATAATATTTACTAAAAGCTAATTTATTAGTATACCTCAAATAAAATTACTCTATACATTCAGAGTAAAAGATTTTTACATAATAAATTATTATAATTCAATAAAACGTCAGTAATAAAGATATTTAATAAAATGTTAAAAAAATTAATGTAAACTGAAATGTACTATGGTATTACTTTTCCAATGCCGATGCATCGTCCATTGGCACATCGGAATTGTGATTCTAAACACCGTTTTCCCGATAATAGACATTCCTCCATTTGTTCATCACTCCCGTCTCTAGTGTCAAACGCATTAAAAAGTTAGTTTCGTATTTATACATATAATTGTATATAAAATAAAAATATTTTATTAATTTTTTTAAAAACTTAATATTACTAAAATAAGTAATAAGAAATACATTTTTGATAAAATGACATATAATAAAAGTATGAATTTGTTATTAGGAAAGGTGTTGTACCTGCAGTTGGGAATGCCGTCGCATCGGAAAAGATTTGATATCATTTCTAAATTATTACATACGAAATAATCGATTCTCTCATCTTTGACACGATCATAAATGTCCGATTCTTTTTCGGTTATGACATTAGTAAAGAGCGGATTCCGCGGTTTATAATGATACGCAGAAACGGATGAATCCATTTTACATATGTACGAATTTATTACGTCAGACCATTGCGGTAATGAATTATTACGCACTTTCGAATTCTGAATTTGACTCCGTTTTCCTTTTAGGTTCAGTTAACATTAATTTTTTAAAAATAATTTTTAAATTTTAATATTAAATACGTTTATTTTAAAATAATCTCAAATAAAAACATATTAATATGGCATATCATAAAAAATATATAATTAATGCGATACAAATTTACATCACATGAATATATATTATATTAAATGAGGGAAATGTGTATATAAATACCTAAAGAGCATGGTATATCGTGCCAATTGCCGGTCGAATGAATGGAATCGATTCTGATGACGGTGCAATCTTCGAACGCACCCCCATCGGGTTGAGCCGATTGACTGATGTCATCGTCGCTGTTTACCGGTGACGGCGATGTCCATTGCGGTGCCCAATCAGTGTATGACATGGGGTTTCCGTCTGACCACGAATAAAACCCCTCTTTATTAGTATCAATGAGTCCAATGTAAATGGACTGATATGGTGGTGCTTTCCATTTCGTTATTAACAGATAATGCACGACGATCATCTCATGCTGATCGGTGATACTCACCAAATGTCCGTCACGTCCTTTCTCAATCTGAGAGCATCGTTCCTCAGCCTGATACCATTGAAACGATTCTTTTTCCACAAAATTGTTGTAACAATACCCACGGTAATATGTCCAATTCCCTGTTTACATCGGATCATATTTCTTAATATCATTTAATAGTATAAAATTGTATACTATTTTTAAATTAAATATTAACTAAAAATAGACATTTTCCTCATACTCTTTTCATGCATTAAAAATTATTATAATTTTAAATAATGAAAAAATAAAAAATTTCGGGAATACATATGTATATTTCAAAAATCAAAATTTTAATTTCAAACTTTAAAATGTAATAAATTAATAAAAAAATCAATTATTTGATCCCCGAAAATTGACATTTCTTAAATGAACAATGTAAGTACGTACCGGGGCATGCTCCTTTAGGTGCCACCATAAGTGATGCTAATTTCGGTGAAATTTGAAATTTTTGTGCCGAATATTTAAAGCTGAAGCCTCTGCCCGCGAAATTCGAATCCGTATTAAACTCAATTAACAGTGAGTTCCATGATGAGAGGATATATTTGGGCGGTTTTCGGGCATTACAAAAGCGTCCAATGATCGTACCGGTGACGGCGTCAATAAACGCGACGTGATCGAAGATGCATTCAGTGGCTGTGGACCCTAAGCTGGTGCTGGGAATGTCGAAATCCTCCACCGTTAGGTTCACATAATATTCGCGCGGAGCCGTAATTAACCATTGACACCTATGGTTATTTGTGTAATTCAATGGGTAATTAATCGATATTATTCTTCCACAGTTAGAATCGCATTTATGAATTTTTCCTGATCATAGATAAAAGATCATTTTAATATAAGCATTTTTAATTATTTTATTTGCGATATTTGCGATTTTATTTCCGACTAATTCCGAGCTCTGATAATAATAATACATTATGTATTGTACATATACATGTACATGTATATTAAATAATAAAACACTGTAAAGTTTTAGTACATGTAGTAATGTACACGTTGATTTTTATATGTATTAAGAGATTATTTTGTTATTACATTGTAATCGTGTAATAAGACTTTAAATGTATATTACACTATAGCCATAGTAAACTTAAATTTAACATCGAATGTATTAATAAAAAGTACTATTTTAAAGTAAGAAATGTGAATGGCAATTTAATGAAACTAAAAATGTATGCCGCATCATTGCCCTTTATTATTCATTACTTAGGTTTATACTCTTTAAAGTTTATAATTAAATTAAAACATAAATTTAATTTAAAATGTATTTTTACCGCAAATTTCATCGCCGATTCCACATCCGGGACATTCCGACAGTTTATATGTCGCATAAAATCCCTGAAAACGGCTCAGGGAATGTCTAAAGCATGTCTTCAGATGGATGCTGATGGCACCCGATGATATGATCTTTTTTGGGTAAAGACGATGATGATGATTCAAACGATTCAATGATGATGATGATGATGGACTCTGAGGATTTAACGCCTGAATTTTCGTTTCTTTCGGATGATATATCGTTAATGAATCATAACATCTGTCATTGAATATGTGAGGTAAATATGTATTAAAAAATAATATCGAAATTATATTTTAAATAATAATTTATTTCATTTTTTATGAAAATTATTAAACATTTCATTACTTTTCCTAAAATGATTGTTATGTTAAAATCTAATAAAAATGAGAGTGCACAGTAAAAAGGTATTATTCAATTAATAATATCATGGGAAAGTAATGGCAATACAGTGCAGGCATGCTATTATAAGCCTGAATGTACACACAATTCATAACCGTAAATTTATGTATATTAAGAATTAAAAACACATATGCCCTTTGCATACATTTGGTTAAATAATATAAATTGTATTAAATTACAGTGTATCACACACTTCGTAGAGATAGATTGTGCTTGATTTATTTTAACCTTCAGTATGTTTTAGAACATTCTTAAGCATATTAAAGTGCATGATGTCTCCACGACGTGTGTGATTGACAGTAACACAAATGATAAATGATTATTGCTTTATTCTACAATATAATGGTAATAATAACGGTAATAGTAATGGTAATAGTGTATTATTGAAATAATGTTAATGATACGTGTAATATACAAATGGTGGTAATGGCTCATTACCGTCCCGATCTTTTGTCTTTTGTCGCTAAATCGAGCATTATAAAGTCCAATTCTACAGATGCGTTTATCGGGGGTTTAATGTGCCAAAAGCACGATTTATCAGATCCGTAATAATATGGAAAATTCGACGATGATATGACTCCGGACGGTGTCGTTAATGTCGTCACACACGGTTCTGAATCAATTATTTATTTAATAAAATTTTAATTTATAAAAAATGAAAAAATATACTTAAATTGTCGCGGCATCCAATGATTTCCAATCTCAGGCACGGTAATATTTTAAATGTCAATATTTTAATGCGCACGTACCGCGTGAGCACAGGTTTCAGCAGATTATAAACGGCGATTTCATCGCCGCGATATCTTTGGGATTCGCACTGTACACATTTATACACCTTTTGAATGAAAACGTTTATTAGATTCATGTTATGATATAATAGTTATATCATTAAATAATATAATATATAATTATACCGATTTAATTCACATTTAAGTACAACATTAATGTCAAATATATATAAAGCTTATCTCATGCTAAAAGGTAAAAATCAAATTTTTAATTTTTATTTTACAAATTTATTAAATTTAAATATTTAAATATGGGAAATTCCTGAGTGTTTCAAAATTTCTTAAGTTTCTTTATTCCCAAAATTCCTAAACTTTGAAATTATAAGTAAAGAATGTTAGAATATGGTTTCCATAGTTTCCGGGACATGTCTTTTTCCAATTATAATAAAGTCATACCTTTTGTTTTCCGATCGGTTCCTCTTCGTATGTCCAATTAATTGTATCATTACTAAAGAATATCAAAAATTGGGTAATATATGCATCTTTAAACGTTATAACTAATCCCTGCATAGCTATTCCCACGACAATTGCCATGTTCTCATTTGATATGTTACGAGTAATGGTAATAGTGTCTGATGCATTATGCTGATAATTATGATAATGATCATGATAATTGTTAATATTAATATAATAATCGTTTTTTGAGGATTTTAATGATGATGATGGTGCTTTAAAATTTGATAATGATCCCGATGATGATAATGATGAAATTCCAATGTCTTTAAAAGAATATTGATTAAAGTTAACCGATGATCCTGATCCTAATCTTGATCCTGATGCTGATTGTCCGTTTGCAAATGATGGCATTTTCCGATTATCTGCTGATGGTGAAGATGATGGTGCCAAATCAATTTGGATATACTTTTCCATGTCCAATATCGATGCACACCATGCTTTAGGACCATTTAATCGCGCGAATGAATGATAATGCGACAGTCCGTGGTCATCGACGGACGATGCGCTAATGGCAGAATCGGGAATCTCTTCTGTCGCCATACCCATGGGACCGCCGCACGATTCTTCGCCGAACACTTTCACTTCACTTAAACGTAAAGCATCATATCGGTTATGCATGAATATAATGACGTAATGACCTTCGATTGGCTGTGTACAGTTGAGATTTATCACTTCAAAATCGGGTGATGTCACGTCAAAAGACGCACATTCCACGGCCGAAATAAATGCCGATTCTACGGGACGCGCGATTCCCGTTATGTCATCATAATGTACACCAAAACCATATGTATCGGGTGTTGAATCCACTAAAACCTCAAAACCTTAAAATATATAAAATTTTAATTCATATTTTTTAAATTTACAAATTTCACATTTAATAAGGCTTAAACTATGAGAGGGAAATATTTTTATTCATAAATATTTAATTATTATATGCCCTTTGACCTCAAATGTTTTAAACTATTCTTATATATTGTATTTAAATAAATGATAATGTATAAGTATTATGAGATGTGAAAGTGTGATGATACCTTTGAGAGCATTTGAAACATCGTAATAACAGTAATGTAAAGTGAGTCCCTTATCAAAGAGGGCGATGTCCGCTTTGGGATGAGGGTCCTGAAACTTCAATTGATTTGTTCGGCCGACAAATATCAGGTCCAATGATATGCCCGAAAGAACCACTTCTTCTTCGTAATGAAAGAAATGTTCGATCTCTGACATCCTTTCCACCTTAGGATATAAGAACCTTATTATATGTTCGTGTATGTACTTTCGAAATGTGCATATTACTAGCATTATGCGGTGTAAATTAATAATAAATTATTTATTATTATTTATTAAATTTCGAATAATATTAACTAACCTTTTGACAGTCATCTCCGTATTGTAATAAATAGAAAGGTCTGTCTGTAGGTAGCTTTATTGGTACGTCGGGATTCCCATCATCACGACAGCAGAAGAATATGGTTGTATAATGCGGGGTATAAACACCTTTAGGCACTGTCCCATTCACATAATTTTTTGAATCCTTTGCTAATGTATCATTTGCTTTATCGAACCATGTTATGGATCCCGAATGAAATCCCTCGGGACATGTGTCCCCATTTTGGAATATGCAGTATTTTCCCGGCATCCATCCCCCAGCATATGATACACCGGAACCTGAAAATGCTGATGTTTTGTTAATTACATTTTGATTCTGTGATGGTGATTTTTGAGATGCATTTTCTTTGATACAAAAATATTGTGCGATTCCCCCGTTCATTGTGCCCCCTTTTAACATGATACCCTTTGTCCAGTATCGCACCTGACATAAGATACCGAATATTATATTATAAAATTATGGAAAAGTGAAGTTTAGTACTTTATCGTCTAAAATCGGTTCGTGTTTAACATCGTGGAACCGCATTCCCTCATTCCATTGGAATCCATTATCAGCGGAGGGACATCCGGACACGGGCATGGGTAACCCGTAATTGCCCTGAGGCCACGAAATTTGAGAATCGTCTTTAATCATAGAAATTTCTTTTACATTATGAATTTCAATGCCATAGATTTTGTGGCGTTTTAAAAGGTTCACCCTCCACCATGGTTCACGCTCAAAATTGGTCGATGACGCTTTCATCAGATTACGACGGTCGATTATACCTTTGGATAACAATAAGTTCAATGGGTATGGTTTTATTCATATGTATTTATATATTATAATTGTATTTTATATGCATTTTTTGCCAAAAATATTATTTTAGGTGTAAACATTACCATCGACAGCTAAAGACGCCTCTTGACCATTATAGACAGAGCTTTGATCGGTCGGTTTACCTTCGGCCACATTATGAACCCATTTATTTCGGGTAAATTTTGGTAATGTCCGAACCGTGGCGTGAAACCCGCGTCCATTACCGACCCTCCGAAGCACTTTCCTAAAGACTAATGTCATGCGATTGGACAATGATGTTAACTGTCCGATGCCGAATTTGTTAATGTTACAGTAAACACCCAATTTTACGTCACTTTTAACAGAATTTGCAGTATTACCATCATTAGCATGTTTCTCAGCATTACTATTGCCATTATCATATACGGTTAAAGTGTCAGCATTGCAATTGTGTTGTCCGGGAATAGCCAATAAATCAAAGTCATTGAATTCGATATGAATCACGTGATTCTCTTTCGTCATTAATTTCCATGTGTGATAATAGTATTGCGTTTTGTTCGTGATGTATATAAAGTGCGGAAACGGATAATCATATGACGCTATCGTTTGACAGTGATTCTCCGAAAGGGTACACTCTGTCATTGAACCATTTTTGCCAAAACCTAAATTTCCATATTTTGTAATGTTATGATAGTTATGGTCTTATAACTCGAGATATAAGTTAATTATTTATTTAATATTTTATTTACTGTTTATTTGAAGTTAAAATATATTTCTTTATGTCTATAAGAGCCATATAAGAGCTTATATCTCGAGGTGATAGTTAAAGAAATTACCGGCGTAACATCCGCGACAATCGGCTTTTCTGAACACGGCCATGAAACCCTTTTTCTCAATGCCTTTCACCTGATTACAGGTGACTAAAGTGACGTTAATGTGCGTCTCTCTCCCGTCAGTAATGTAATACGGTGGTGACGCTTTATTCCGTTTAATTATGCCGATTTCCGTATTATTAGCGTCTGTTATTACCAATTCCATTATGTGTTTACATTTTGGAACTGAATTATAAGCGCCGTAATGTATAATATCGTAATGGGGAAATATTAACTCTAAAATATCGCCCTCAATAATGGTGACGCGCCATGTGTACCGATGAAATGGCGGGGGATATGTTTCGGGGAATCCCGGACTTTTAATGGTCATCGGCGCCACGTATGAACCCATAAATACATCCGAATGACCTTTTGACCGACATATTAATGGACCTAAAAATTAATAAAATTTATTATGAAATTTTGTAAATAAACAAAGAGTTTTGGATTCTTTGGGTTTCGGCATTTTTTAATTTAGTATTATGTCTTTAGCTGTTTCGGGTTTTAACATTTCCGATCGATATTAATAGTATGTGCTTATGATTTCAGAATTCGATTTTTTTAATAATATTTCTGTTATATATTTAAACAATAAATTTAATTAAATATTTTCAATAAACATAAAAAACGAATGTACAATACCCAATGTGTATTTTCCCGCTTCGTATGACTCTCCCGTATCACCGAATCTCAATTGTAAAACGGGTAAACGCGAAGAGTCTAACAAAAGACCGGAGTCCTCTAACCATTGGAGTTTTAAATTTGCGTCACAATTACAGGTCGCATTTCTCAGTGATGTATGACAATACGGGAAACATCCGCATGTTCGGGAATCGGTTTCTGCGCCGCCCCAATAATATTGGGCATTCCATCCCCTCCCGACCCACCAATTTTCCGTGTCACGCGCATACCAAAAACTAAACTGAGCACCTTTAAACGAACAAAGTTAACATCAGTAATAAAAATTAAATTTAATATTATTATTATTATTAAAATCTGCATTTTTTGTTAAAAATTATATCGCATTTATTTCTTTAAAAATAAACATATTTTTTTGGATAAAAAATAATAATTATATCATATATCATACATTTATGTATATCTCTCGATATATATAAATCAAAATTCATAATAAAAATATTTGGAAAATGCAATGGGAAAATATAGGAAATGAAAGAAAATGGGAAATGATTAATTTTATTTTTATTAATAAATAAATTATATAAAATATTTGATTTAAATAATAAATAAAAATTCCCGATATACTAACCTTTGCAGTCCCATTTAATAAACTGTTGACACGAATACGATAAATCGATTAATGCTTCAATTTGAGGTATTAATGTTCCCATATATGAGACGTTTTTGATGAAAGAACCCGGAGCTTCGAAACCGCGAACACTCTCTATATTTTCGCTGTCGTGATGTACAATTGTCTTAACTGAAGTGACGTCTTTCCCTTCGGACATGTCACATTCGACCCAAAAGGGGCGTAACGGTCCCGACCGATCGTCGACGTCAATCAAATACGTGCCCGAAACACGGATGTTATGATACCGCCATAGATCATTACACGATCGATGAGGAACATATTCACCTTTTATTTTATTTTAAAAATTTAATTAAAAAATTTATTTATTTTTTTATAATGTGAAGAAATGAATTTCGAATAAATATATAAAACTTTTTTTTGCACCCTTTGAATAACATGCAAATATAATGAGAGAGTGACATTGCGTTAGTATATCTCGAGATAGTTCAGGGGCAAAACGATTGTCTAAATGCATATTTTAAAAACTTTTAAATTAAAGTATAATATATTATGATATATTTGAGTCAAATAATCGGGTATTTTCAGAAACTAAATTGTGTGTTTCACTGTATACACGCAATTAAGTGAAAGTGGCGTTTTACGGTATAAATTATATTTTGAGGGAAAATAAACTTAAGACATAAGTCAAAATGTATATTTTGATTTTAATTAATAATATATCATAAATACAGTTTACGTAAAATTAATATATAAAATTATTTTTAAAATTTAAATATTTTTAAAATCATTTTTATAATTTTTATTTTTAATATAAAAAATTGAGTGAAATCGGTATTTAACAATTACCATATGAATGATGAAAATTAAACAATAAAATTATATATAAAAATTTTATAAATGAATGCATTTATAAATCTGAAAAAACAAAAAATAATATATTAATTAATGAAAAATTAAATTATCATAATAATTAATTAATTAAATTATGT
>JAQIXB010000384.1:0-18683 GCA_034697405.1 Mesoplophora pulchra | reverse complement strand
TGAAACACGCGTTTTTCACCATCATCGCGGTATTTCTTTTTTATCTTTAAAATTCAATATTTTTTTCGAATTTTTTTTATGAAATATTATTACCGTGAAAATTATCTATGATTTAATAATATTTTTAATAATGAAAATGCACGCGCATATTGTTTTATTATCTTTTGAAATGGGGTAACATGATCATTTGCTTTTACAGTATTACTGATTAAAGTTCTTAATTTTAATGATAAACATTTATATAAATAATGTAAGCTCCAAATAGAAGCCACTGCCATAATATAAGCTCATGGGCTTTTATTACTGATGGGCTTAACTTTGGTAGAATCCGGTATTTTAAAATTTAAGTATTTTAAAGTTTAAAAATTAAAAATAATTTTGTTGTTAAACAGGACCGGAGTGAGACGTTTTCAGGATGTATGTTTTCAAAGTTAAAATGAATTATTTTCTGTTTACATATTTGTTTATTATTTAACAGTGAATTTAGCATATAAAAAGGCGGCTCAACAGAGCTCAATTTATAGTGTAAACGGTATTCAATACACAGCGGACAGAGCTGTCGATGGCAATAGGAATGTCGAACAATTCGTTGCTCCTTACATTAGTCAAACTATGGGTAAATTGACTTTTGATTAATGATTAAAATAAAAATAATTTTTAGAAACATTTTCTTATGATACATTCTTTATATATACTTTTAATATAAAAGTATATATATAAATAAAGATAATGCTAACATTTCTATTCATTTATAAGTAAATTAAATATGAGATTTTATAATTATGTTTACCATTTACAGAATCACCCGCAGATGCATACCCATGGTGGTCTGTGGACCTTAAAACTCAACACTTAATTACGGGTGTCACTGTTATGAATAGAAAAAAATACGGTAATATTTTATGCAAAAATATGTTTATAAATTTAAAAAATAAAATAATTAAAGATTCATAAAAAGTTAGTTATATATAAATATTTATTAATAATATATTAAAAGCCGATCGATTACATGATTTTGAAATTCGCGTCGGAAATTCCATTATAACCAAAGAAAACGCTGACGTTCCTTTTGCTAAAAATCCACTGTGCGCTGAACATATCGGAGGGGGAATCGGTGATGGAAAAAACATTACATATATTTGCAAAGTATGAACACAATTAATTTCAATGCATTAAAAGTTTTAAAATATAATTGTCAAAAATATGAACTTTTGTTTATTATAAAAATTACATTTTAATAATAAATAATAAATGTATATATTATCAGCCATGTCCTGTGACCGGTCGACACATATCAATTCAAATCGTACGTAAATGCAAAGAATGCTCTGCACCCGATGCTAATGTCTTAAGTTTGGCTGAAGTCGATGTTCATGGATACCCCATTGATGAGCAATAATTTCCATTTTAAACAAAAATCACAAATTAATAGCAAAATA
Source organism: Mesoplophora pulchra (assembly GCA_034697405.1). Taxonomy (NCBI): domain Eukaryota; kingdom Metazoa; phylum Arthropoda; class Arachnida; order Sarcoptiformes; family Mesoplophoridae; genus Mesoplophora; species Mesoplophora pulchra. The sequence continues at coordinate 17,244 of JAQIXB010000384.1, read as the reverse complement.
TTAGACAAAGAATTTAAATGCACATATCACAGCACCAATTTTGGTCATACCTACAAATTGTCGTTGAATTTGTATATGAATTATTAGTACATATTAAATTAACATGATAATTTAACTGTCGTATGACCTTATATTTTGCTATAATAATCGAAATTCTAATTTAGTATCTCCATACTAAATGCATACTAAATTTTGTATATTTAATGCATGTTTAATTAATTAAATTTATTTTAAACAAAATTATGTAATAATATTTAATAATAATTCAGTAATAAACACTATGTTATAATTTTATATTTTGTGTCATTATCACAGAAAAGAAAAGGTATGAATTAAAATTGTAATTAAATTTAAAATTTAAAAATAAAATATAAAATATAATTTTTGATTAAATAGAGCTTAGTTTATTTTATGATTAAAAAAATTTTTAAAAAAATAGTTTTAAATATAATTTTATAATAACATATTTTAAAATTGGATGTAAAGAGCCTGAAGTGTACAATTAAATAATAAAAATTGAAAAAAAATTATTTAAAAATAGATTATTACAGATTATTATGGGAATATTACAGCCAAAAAAATTATTACGTAAATTTCCGATCTTTACTAATATCTTTACTATAATCTTTAGTAATTATACTTTTGTATGGAAATGCGCACTGTTTATTTACTAATAAAATGCTACGTAATGAATTCCCATGTATAAAGTATGCGTTTCCGTAACGACCGATATGCTGTATGTTTACACACGTATTGCTAATGGCGTTTCATATAATATGAATCATATTTAAAGGAAATTATTTTATTCATTAAATTTATTAATAAACGATTAATCATTTCATTATTTAGTTTTTTATTTTTCAAATTTAACCCTTTAATTTTATTCATATTTAATAATGTATGTGTTTATGGGTGTTTTTATTGTGAATATATATTAAAAATAAATTTATTAAATATGAGACTCATCACGTGAAAAATAATCATATTAAAGATAAAAAAATAAATTTAACATTTATTTATTTCAATTTTTGTGATAATTTTTAGTATTAATTTTAAGTGAAAAATAAAATTAATTTTTTATTTTATTATATCGTTATTATATCGTTATTAATATTATATTTTTGAAAATGAAAGCATTAATTTTCAATGTCATCGTTTTGACCATAATTACATTGACAAATCTTATGCATGAATGCTTTGGAAAGAAATACATAGATGATGATGTCAATAAATTGAACGGTGTAATCGCGGCATTCGGATATTACAAAAAAGACCCGCGTTTAGCGGACGTGTTCCTAATTACCGATGACGGAAGATCCATAGAAATAGTCAAAGGAATGGACACTGAACCATTATTAAAGAGATTTTCACCTCCGATTAAATGGTCATTACCATCGGATAATGATAAAGATCGTATCGTGGATGTGATTCCCGCCGATTTCGGCTTTAATCATAACGGAAGTGCGATGATGGACATTCTTTTGGTCACAAAAGAAAAGGATTTTAAAATGTATAAATTTTGGATTTTAACGGGAAACGGAAACGAAAATTTCACCTTAAATCAGACATTCAAAGATATGAAGAATCATCCTCTGGTGATTGATATCGATGGTGATATGATATCGGATATAATCGTTGATGGTGATTCTAAAGAATGTGCTCAAAAGGTGTGGACACATTTAACCAAAAATTTTGAATGTTTTCTTATGTATCATGAGCCTAAAAATGAAAGTGTTAAATCGAAAGATCCGCATTCGAATGCGTTCATAGACTTAAACACGGATCATGCCGATATGTTACCGGACATATTCCTCCAAAAGGACAATACCATCGAATATTGGATTAACGAAGGGAATAACGGCATTAATAACACTAATAATTTAATAGAAATACCATATCCTAACCTAAAGTCAAATGACGGATTTTATGGTCAATCGACTTTCGTTGACATAAATATTGATTTAAAAATTGATCATGTAATGGTCGTATGTCATAATAAAGAGTGTGATGATTCAAAGATCGTGGCATTGGATAATACTAAAAAATGGATCATCATCGGAGATAATTTCACATTTAAAAATCAATCATTTCACTTTAGTGAATCATCACATGATTATCTGTCATTTCCTATAACACTACGATCGGGTGACATTAATGGCGATGGATTCACCGATTTTATCACCATAATGAAATCGAAAAATGATAACCGTCTTAAGGCGGTCGTTTTACTAAACACTGAAGATTCTGATTCTGAAAATGTATTTAAACGCAAATTCATCATCTCATGGACCAGTGACAGCATCGATGATGATTCTTCACTCAAATCACATGATGTAATATTAGCAGCATTTTTTGATTTATACGAAGATGGTAAAATCGATATCATTGTTCAGAGTGTTGATGCATCTAAATTAGTCATAAGTGCCTTTATCAATACACAAATGATAGACGCATATTTCTTTAAAATGTTAGTTATGAGCGGAGTGTGTAATAATGAGTGTCCTCCGAAAATGCCGTTCGGAACTAATTACGCGGGTCCTATGGTATGTTACGAGTTTAATGACGGTGATCGCATTCGAAAGAGCTGCGGCGGTCAATTGTCTCAAAGCGCTAATTTCGCGTTACAAATGCCTTTCACTATGTTCGGTTTGGGACAAAACCCGAATTTCATCGAAAATGTTACCGTATCAATCCCGAGTATCACCAAAGAAATCAGGAAAAGGGAATGGACAGAAATCGTCGCGAATGCTCAAATCGTAGTCATACCATACCCTATGGATTCATCCGATAATTGGATTTATAAATTATTTGTTACACCATCGGATATCGTACTAAATACACTTATAACTTTAGCATCGATATGCTGTGTTTTGGTGCTGATAATCGGCATTTTGCACCGCCGTGAACTTTTAGAGGATTTAGCAGAACATGAGGAATACAAACGCCATTGGCCCGAAAGCAGATAATCACCATTTTAACACCTTTTATCATCATTTATTATGTATATATTTAGCGCTTTCATTGTAATTTTAAAAATTAATAAAATTACTTTTTTCATAATTTTCATCATTATTATTTTAAATGTCATTCAATGACAATGCAATGATTATTTATTATAAAATTTAATATGAATATCATAATACAATGGTTTAAAATATAATTTATTATTAATAATTTTTAAAATTCAGACTCAAAAATTCATAGTGAATATTTTAGCAAAAATTAAACGAAATATTAATTCATTTTTAAGTTAATATTAATTAAAAATTAAGAAAATTCCATCATCAAATAAATCATCTCTTTTTTTTGATTATTTAAAATGTAAATTTTGTATAAAATTATGTAAATTATAAAATTAATAAAAATTCGAATATAAAAGTGAAATTATAATTAAATTATGTATATTTAAAGAGAATTCCAATTTTACTGTTATAATATCATATTGGGTTATGTTACACCAAAACACAGCGTCAAAAATTATTTCTTTTTCTAAATACATGATGTATGTGAATTTCATACGTATTAAGAGAATGACATTTATTTGTTTATATTCACATACATATTCAGATACAAAAATAATTTTTGACGCTGTGTTTTGGTGTTTTCAGTTATTTTGTATGTCAAATCATAATACAGATTCAAATTTAATCTTTAGTTTACATTTTTAACAGTGTTCTCACGGCATTCCTAAATTTGGAAATTTTCTAAATCTTATATCAAATTTAAGGCATATTTATATTTAATAATACTGTAATTTTAAAATATGTTTTAAAATTCTGTGATCACTTTAAATGTTTAAAAAAAGTTTTAATGAATAATGTTACGCAATGCATTTGAATCGATCATCGATCATCGTATATAAATGGGTGTATCATACACCGTGTGTCGAATTATAAAGAGCATCGTTTTTAATTATTAATATTTTCATTTTTTCTTTTATTTAATTCATTAAAATTAATATATTATTTTTTATTTTAAAATTTGAATTAAAAACGTTAATTATAAATTCAAAAAATATTTTATAATAAATGAAATGCTAAATTTTTATTTTTAATTAAATTTCGACACTCTCTTTATCATCATTATCACGGTGGAAATACATTTTCATGTATACATGAATAGTGATTTATGTTTACTTTTAAATGAATATAAATGTTTTAAAAAATTAACATTAAAATTAAAAACAAAATAATAATTTTAAAGAAATAATGTCAAAGAACACTCTGAGTTCGCAGTTTCGAAAGATCGATATCGATCAATATAACGATGATCTGTTTAAAGACGATGATGTCCATGACACGACATCACCGACCGTCGGAATCATCGATGAGAGAGAAGTGAATGCATTAATATCATCATCGAAATTTTCGGACGCATTAAAGCACGTCCTTTCGCGTGCACCGATTAACACGAAAAATCAACAGACAAAAGACAGCGCTTTTAATACGGTCTCAAAAATACTGATGAATATAAAAGCATCGGAAATCGACAAAATCGTGGATCAGTTAGACACGGATCATATCGATATTCTCATGAAATACATTTACCGGGGATTTGAGTCACCATCGGAGGGATCGATGTGCGCCCATTTCTTAGTATGGCATGAAAAGGCATATACTAAAGGGGGTGTCGGAAGTATCGTCAGAGTTCTCACGGATAAGAAAAGGGTTTAAAATCACTAAATATTAATGAACATTTTTATTATAATATTACTTAAGATATAAATTATTAATGAAAATATATCATTAATTATTATATATATTAAATGATTATTTAAGAAATTATTAAAGAAAAATATGTGATTAATGATTAACAATAAAAAAATGAGAAAATATTAAAAAATGCAATCATTTTATAATTAATTTATAGTTTCATAATATATATTAATAAAAATTATTATTCAAATGTCAAATTATGTGTCCATTCATATATTTGGGATAAAATTTACATGAATATTATTAATTATGTTAAATTATGTAAAGAAATTATGGTTTTTTAATTAACATATTTTAACATATATTTTCATACATATTTAGAATTACATTAAAATTAAAATGACATGACATATGTCAAAAAATTTTATAAATTACTATTTTTTAATATTAAAAAATGGGAAATTAAAACTAAAATTAGTAATTTAATATAAATTTATAAATTCATTTGAATTTTTATGAAAAATAATTATAAATAAATTTCACCAAAAGAAAGTCATGAATTTGAATTGCATGCGAATTTGCGCATAACAATTAAATATGCACTATAAATTGGTCCAAATTTACCTACAATTCCGGTCCTTGATTATTTTCTTTAGTGTAATATATGCTTAAATTTAAATATAGAATAATTTTAAATAAAAATTAGAATAAAATGAAAATTAATGCATATGTATGTACTGTAAAACCTCTACAACATGAAACCTACAAACGGAATCGGGCACTTTTTTTCTGAACATAGTGTATTAATATAACCTTAGGCATTACGAAACGTAACTGAATCGTATGGAAACTAATTAATGCGCACGAATCAAGTAATAGGGATTCTAAATATGCATTGAAAAGTTTTCGGAAATTCCGCATTTCACTGTTTCTCCGCAAAACTTCGCAAAAGTCACTTTTTAAGAGTATTTAAGAGTCCTCATTTTTCTCGCATTTTTATGGTTTTTATAGAAATATTTATGAAATGCCAAAAAAAGCACATTTTAAAACATTTACTTACCCCTTTAGTATTTTTGAACCAAAATTTTGAAATTATTTACAAAACATTTGTTATAAAATCATATAATGACTTTGGGCTAAAAAATTAATTCTAAAATTAAAATTCTTAAGATTTTGGAAACTCAACTCTTTGTAATGATTACTTATATTATATAAACATTAACAATTTATTAAAATATTATTTAAAAAATTGATAATTATCATAATTTATATATACCATAAATATTCTAAAAAAATTAATTTATTAAAAGATAAAATTAATATTTTTTGAATTGATTATGAGTATTAAAATGATCATTTACGGTTTTTTAAAATAATTTATTAAATAATGATTTTTTTAAAAAACATTAATATTAATTAGGGATGTGCCTGAGAAAATTATATGGAAATTACGCAGTGTAATTATCTATAATTTTTATGTAATTATCTTTTTGTAAAAGAAAATTTCTTTATGCGTAATTTTCTCACTGACGCCATCTAACGGCGCATGAAAAATAATATAAAAAATTATTATAAAAAATAATCAAATTTTTTGGTAACAGAACTAAAGACGGACAATACACACCCACCTTAATATATACACAAATAACGTTTAACATAATTATATATTATTTCATCTTTTTTTGACCTAACCAAAGTTTCCCCGTAGACCTAACCTAACCCAACTTAACTAATATAAAAAAATAATATAAAAATTAAATAAATAAATAAATATAAAAATAAATAAAAATAAATTAAATAATATAAATACAATTTAATTTTTAGACGTAATTTATGAAATACCGTATAACATTTTAGTATAAACTATTTTGAGACATGCGCATTTATGATTTTTGACGTTCTTTAGTTCTCGTGCCAATTTTTTACACATTTTTAATTTTTTTAAAAAAATTAAACATAACCATTTCGTTATTTTCGTAAATATATTATTGAAAATGATGATGTGATTAAATATAAATTTTGTTTTAAAATTCGCGCATTGAAAACTCTTAACTGTTAATACATATTTCAAAATTAAAAATTCAAATATTAATGTTATTGAAAGTGACAGTGAAACCGAATATATTGAAATCGATAAATATCAAATACAAAAAGTGTCTTAAATATACAAATACGTGTAATATGACATATGCCTATGTTTTAATTATGCATTTCTAATATGACGAATTTTGTTATAATATTGACGTTCGAAGTCATGATTTGAGACAATTATGACATTATACAGATAATAGTTTTAAAACAACATAATACTTGCAAACGGATGAGTCAAAAGCTTAATTGTGTTAACTATTGAATTCTTAAATTTTCAAAAATAAATAATAAATATAAATAAAGATTTTAATGATTTAAATTTTTATTTAATTTTGACATACACCGTTTTACCTCACATGGTCTTATAGCGTGAGGGGTGATCAATTTTTTAAGATTAAAAAAGTGCTCATTTGATAGGTCTTATACTTCGAGGTATAAGACCCTTCATTCAAACCTCGCCATATAAGACCGGGTCTTACATGTGAGGTAAAACGGTATGTCAAAATTAAAACATAAAAATGATTATTATATTATGTTTTTTACCTGTAAATATGTAAATGAATTTTACAGTTTTACATGTTACATTTATAATGTTAATTAAAATTACAAAATATTACAAAATATATAACTTAAAAATAGCTGATTGAGGCACAAATGCCGCACCGATTTATTACATAATTTCAGCGCGTCATTGTCGTGCACATACTGTATTTTTAACATATTAATATTTTATGATTAATAAATGTCAACTAAATAAGTATACATAAATAATTTTATTAATTTATATAATACTACATTATATTTGTATACTATATTTGTTTATAATAATTATATTTAATTCTTTTAATTCTTTTAATTACTTTATTAATGTATACACAGTCAGAATTTTATTTGCATTTTTTAAAAATGTTAAATTTTCTTTAATAAAATTAAAGTAAATAATCATATTTATAATCATTTTTATTGATAATAAAAAAAATTAATATTAAATAAAAGTAAAAATTTTATATGTAAAAATGCTATTTATAAATGAAAATTTTAATTATAAATTTTTATATAAAAATATTTTTTATTATGGTTATAACGAAGCGGCATTTACAATACTGAAACATTCTTAAAACGAGAAAATACTACTGCCGACACTATCCATCATGTAGAGGTTTTCCTGTATATCATTTGAATTATCATAAACATTATTTTACTGTTAATTTTGACATTAAAAATGTTACTTTTCACATCATATGACCCTCAACTTTAGGCCAATAAAATAACTTAACTTAACTTTAGTAACTTTTTTGTCAGCATTAAGTCATTTACATATGCGTATATATGTATATAAAGAATGAACTATTTTTATGCATACATTTCCCTAAACATTAAAATTGAGAACGATTTTAGTAATTTTTTGACATCATATATATAATTTTAAGAGATTATCATCGGATAATTGAATGTTTCATATATATTATGCGATTCTTTACTTTTTAAATCATATAAAAATAATTTTAATTTTAAAATAATAATAAAATATATAAAAACATCGGTCGGAAGTAAATGCTTAAATTTTAATTTTATTAAAAGCGGCATTAAATGTCTAAAATTTCAGCCTCAATTTGTAAATGTTTTTTTATTGAAATTTCCATCAAAAGTTACATATTTATGAAAATCATATTTAAAATGAAATAATTGTTTTTAAAATAAAATTAAAATATACTTTTAAATAAAATTCAATATTAGGAATTAAAATTATAATTTTATTTATAAATTATTTAAAAATTTTTATCACAAAAATTAATTAAATTCATTATTTAGAATTTCAATAATTCATTTTATGCGTAATATTTTAAATTAACGGACATTTAAAATATACTTTAATTTAAGAAAATGTTAAATCATATTTAACTCAAAACAAACATATTGTGATAATGAAAAAAATATAATTTTTTAATGTCATAATAAAAAACTTTTCCTTTCAATTGTTATGTTTACTATAATTTAACCCAAATTATTATATATATAAATTATAATACATATACATAGTGTTCCATCTAAAACTATACCCAATTATTGTAAAATATTGTTAAATATAATTATTGTAACTGTGATTGTAAATGTGGTTAATATAGATAAAACCACTACACTAAAGTGCCTTTATAGTAAAATCCCATTAAAGTAAACAATTTTTCTGGTCCCAACCATTTTACTATAACGGTACTTAAGTGTATTTGTATTTTAATATACTAGTATAATATATACCCGTCACATGTTATGTTTAGATTTAGTACATATGTTTAATACATATAAATGATCAGATAACGGTCCAACGCTATTGCTATTCCTTAATGTGAATATTCATTATATACTGTAATATACAGTAGTATCAGAGATGTGCGCATCTCTGTGCAAGCGCAAGTGCTATTCTATGCGTAAGCATAAGTTATGCACAGTCCTCCATATAGTAAAATATACTGTATTTAGTGGATTAAGCACAATACTTAGTTCATTTTACAGAGTATAATATTTAACAATAGTGTACAACGATTTGGTGTACTTTTAGATGAAACACTCTTTATATGAATTCACATAAACATTGACAATTTTGGACATGATTTTAGTTCAGGTCAATTCTAATAATAATCTTATATTTAAGTGTAAAAATGTTTAGTTTTTAGGGTAATATTGAAGTGAATGCATATAATAATTATATTTAATTATAATATTAGTATATTCCAATCAAATAATATAAAAACAATTGTCAAACATAACAATAATATTATCTGACCTCTTTATTCTTTTAATTTATGTCAAAATTTATTTATTTTATACATTTGAAGAGTATTTATTTTTGTATTTTTAATCATTATTTATTAGCATATTATAACAAAATAACTTTATATTAAAAAATGGCCCTTTATTAACATTTTCTTATAATTTACTTTTTTTACTTTTATGGAATTTCCCGAACATTTTTTATGCATAAAATATAACGTTTTTTGGATTCAATGAGCATCATACATTTTACTTTTTTAGCATATTTTTAAACATTAAAAATAAAATTTTTGTGATAAAATTATTTAATAAAATTTTAATAATTACATTTCAAATGTATATACATATTTTTAATTAGAAAATCGGAAATTATAATATAAATAAATTATAAGTACATATATAAGTAAGTATATAAATAAGTATATGCGTGAAAATTAAAATAATTTCAAAATAAATAGAAATGCTTTTTTGTAAATTAAATATATTTTGAAACGGATTTTAAATAAATTATATTTTCAGCATTAATATATTTGAGTGCTTTGACCCTATAGAAACACATGTCCCTTCAGGCAAAGGATATTCAAAGAAACTATGCCCAAACTATGTATTAATATAAATTTTTCATATATATTTATCTCACATGTTACATATCAATATTATGTTTTTGTATCGTATGTTATTTTAGAAATACTCATTTATGTATCATACAATATATTTACCCATATATTTATATTACTCATATATAAAGCTATAATATAATTTAATATGACTTAAAAAATATATTAAAATAATAGCTTAATATGCATGAAATGTGAGATAAACTTTTTATTATTTATATTTTATATTTATATTTTAATATGAATCCATAATAATAAAATTAATTATTTTAATGCATTATATTATTACGGTTTTAATAAAAACTGTTTACATACTCTTAGTTCTTTTAATAGTTAACAATTAATTATTCTCTAAATTTTCTATTATAATAATATACACATTATGATAAATTCAAAGGCCCTATTTTCACGGCTGTCATAATCAAACATAAAAATTAAATACAATAAAATTTATTTAATGCTAAAGTAAAAAGACGAAATCATTATGTCAAAGGTCAGCCGATTCTATTCATAATAAATTATTTTTTATTTTTATTTATTAATAATGGTGTTTCATTGTAATTTTATGGGTAAATAAAAATATACAAAAATGCTCGATTATTTGGAACTGACACTTTATTTATATTAAGAAAGAAGCCCCAAATAATAAAAATAAATCACAGCGCTATTACTTTTAATAAATAAATTTTATCACACATTATATAATCATTATATTATATGCATATCCTATAAACATATTTTATGTAAATATACATATTTATTATTAATAAAAAAAATAAAAATTAAAGAAATTTCAGTGCCGAAAGTTTTTAATAAAAATTGGCCTAAATTCACTTATCTTTACTAAAACTTGAAACTTTATTCTAATGAATATGCTATACTTATTTTTGAATATTCCATACTCATTAATTTTATCTCTTAATATTTTATTAATTATTTAAAAATGGGGCGTACCTTTTTATTAATTCAAAGGCATTTTGTAATTAAAATCATGATCCAAAATGAATATAATAAATCATCAAAAATAATAATTATTATAATTTTTTGATTATTATTACTTAAAATTTTAAATTATTAAAATTTTAAATTATAAAAGAATCAATATAAACAATATATATAACATATACATTTACTGTATATAATAAGTGTGTATAATTAATTTATGAGATCAATTGATTAATACAAATAAATCAATATTTTAACATATAATAATATATACATAATATAAAAACAAAATATTGAATATATTATGTGAATATATTATGCATAACTTTATCGTAATGTTAATTGAGACGAAAAAAAATTAAATGTATGTCATCACGTTTGTTACAAATTAAAAAAAACTCTAAAATTAAGTAAATCACAAAATTAAGTATTATTTTTTATATGTGTAATTTGCTATCCTATGACCACATTGAGTTAATTAGTAGCGAATGCGGAAGACTATTACCATGGCTAAGGACTAAATATGTAATTCTAAAACTATTAATTTGCATTTTAATTCAGCAAAAAGCGGAACTCACGATATTAATAATAATTATCAAATGAAAAATTTAAAGAATTTCTTAAATACCATTTTACTCCACTTTTTAGACCGATCTTATAGCGCGGGGTGTTGAAAGGGGGTCTTATATCGTGGAATTTATTTTACTTTTCTCTTTGAATTTGTCTTTAGAAATTCTAAAATTATGCTGACCCCGCGCTATAAGACCGGTCTAAAAAGCGGAGTAAATGGATATTTATTTCAGAAATAAATAATTTTTACATTCATTTTTGAAAATTATTTTTTTATTTAAATTATTTAAATAAATTATTTAAATTTTTTATTTAAAAAATTAAAGAAAATATTTTTGAGGCGATAAACATAATAAAAGTGTTTGAAACTGTATATTCATTAAAATTAATTAAAGGTATGGTGTGAAAGAATTTTATGTGTCGATTCGTGATAATTATAGATCCATGCGATGATACTATAAATGAACAAAAAGTGTTTACTAAAGAATTATTTAAAAAATTACAAAAAAATTATTAAAAATTTAAAGATTACATGAGTCACGCAATAATATTATCGCACATTTTTCTTTAATATAATAAAAGTGAAAATATAAAAAAAACAATGAACTAAATAATGAGCAATATTTTAATGAAAATGTAATTAAAAACAATGTTATCATTTTAATGAAAATTTTTCATTTTTTATTCATAATTTTCATTATTAAAAAATAATATTATTTCAAATAATTGTATAAAATTCAAGATCATAGTTATGTATAAACAATTAAAATGGTTATACTCTGAAAATATCTATTCTGAAAATGACTACGGCTGAAAATGCTATTATAGTATTAGTGTATGTATGTATTGCTATGAATACAATGCATTTTCAATCGTAAATATTTTCAGAGTCTATGATTAAAATGTGTATATTCAAAACGATTCCAAAAAATATTTATATTAAAATAAAATTCAAAATCATTATTATGAAAATATAAATGACAGTATTTACGAACCTGTTTAAGAGGGGATCATTACGAACACTTTTCTTTAAAACATAAGACATAAAAATAGCCTTAAATCGGATACATTTTTATTGGACACAAAAAAATTAATTTTTATGATAAATTTTTATAAATTTTAAAAATAGTTAAAAACCAAAAAATGTTGAAATTTTCTTTACACATTAATATTTTAAAATTCTGAGATATATTGACATTAATTATAAAAAGAACCGATACAATTTATGTATCAATTATACATCACTCTTTAATTTTGTCATTACAAAATTTTGAATTCTATATATTAAAATAATTGACTTTGCCTTTTTATTCGAGCGCTGATTGGATAAAAAAAATTATTCACATAAATAAATATACGATTTATGATATAATTATTATATAAACCTAAATAGCTCAGAGGATAAAACTTAGAACTACTAATGGCAAAGTTGTGAGATCGAATCCCATAAAAAAAATTTTCAATTTTTTTTAAAATTAAAAAAGTTTTATATGCAGATATGTGCATATTATTTTTGAAAACAGTAAAAATTCGCAGAGTTCAACTAGTTTTATATTAAGAAATTAAAGGGATTATTATGAATAAATAAAAAATTCGAAAAACGCATTTTGAAACCTCAAAAGATCATATGTCAAAACGTCTAAAAAAAGGCAAAAAATGCAAATTTTTATGAAACAAACGCTTTATTTTCGATATGTATGTATATTAAATATTTTTTATCTGAAAAAAAGCATTTTTTTCAAATTTAACACCATAGTCATAATACATTAAAAATTACAATTTTTATATAAAATATAAAAAATTTGATTGTGATAATATAATAATAATTAAAATGTGAAATATTTTATAATTTTATTGTTTAATTATGCACTGAATGAGTCTAATTTAAAGTATTGAAAATGACAGTGTAAAAAATTCACAGTATTTAATAACATTATGTCATATCCTTAGGCATTACGTGAAAAATAAAAAAATTAATTTCTTTTTATATAAATTAAATTTTTAAAATAAATATTTTTAAATTAAATTTATAATACTAAAATGTTAAATTATTCTAATGATTTTATATTATTTAATGAATCATTAAATTTTATTAAATTATAATGGAATTCAGAAGCATTAATATAAAATATGATTACAAAATAAATTCGTATATATACAGTAAAGCTTCTAAGAGGCGAAACCTCATTAAGGCGAAGCTTTGCTTCCTAAAGTATAGTTAATTTTAAAGTGTACAATATACAGTGTATAGCGTATACAGTACGTCACTCTCTATAAAAAAATAATTTACTCATAATTATTTATTATTCATTAAAAATTAACTGAATTTTGATCATAGGTATCATAAGCGGGTCAACGACAAAATGCCCACACTTAAAATCACCACGGCCGAAATGCCTACAGCCCAAAATCACCACGACCGAAATGCCCACGACCAAAATACCCACAATACATAATATACAATGTTATATTATAATATACAACATAAATATATATAATCGCTTATATCTCGAGTTTCCACACACTAAAATGAAAAGTGAATATAAGACCGTGATTATAAGACCTAACCTAACCAAACATAGTAAAAATATAGGAATACCTAAAAATGCAATTACAGATATACTTATAACTCGAGATATTATAATATAAGCATTTGTGGTTATTGTATGTGGTGATTTTGGGTGTGGGCATTTTGGGCGTGGGCATTTCGTCCGGGTACAATCATAAGCATCTTATGATGTACTATCGATATGATAAAATAACGTACAAAATTTTATAAAATTTTCAGATTTTTAAAGAAATAATGTTTTTATCTTAAATGTTTCAGCTCTTTATAAAAAAACTTTCATTTAAATACACAAATTAAGGCAGTAATTGTGCAATAATGGAATTAATTTTAAAAATTAACTATTGTTTTATCTCACTTTTGATATCAGATCATACAAAGCTGAGTGAAGACTATACTTTGTGAGTCTTATACTTTGAGACTATTTTGAGACATGTTCCTTTTAGACCCACACATAGCAATTGTATACTATATTTTCAATGTCATCGTATTATAGCATTTTAATTTTTATTAATTTTTCATAATTAAAAAAAATTTATTTTCTTTTGAATTATTTGACCATAATTTTAATTATAATATTATATAAAATTATGAAATAAGTAAAACGTTATAAAATAATAAAAAATAAAAATAATAAAAAATGATAAAATAAATAATTTTATAAAAATAAAAATATTATATCGCCATAAATTTATTCATTAAATTTATAATTCATAAATAATTAATTTATAATCATTGAATTAAATATTATGATCCCACATTTTTATAATTTTTTAATATTTCGTTTTATGGTTTAGGGCTATAATTGCAATATAAAAAACAATTTTTATACATTTTAATTAATAAAACAAAATAATTTTCGATTCAAATAAATTTAGTGTAAAATTAATTTTCATATTATAATGCAAATTTATGTATTTATAATTTTCATATATACATGTATTATGTACATATGTGAAAATTTGTTAATATAACACATTAATTACATACAATAAACTGATAACATATTGACTATACTTTGCAATTAAATTGGGAACTTATTTTACTATAAAAATTGTTATTAATTCTATTTAAATATGCAATTTCTATTGTTCAAATAAGTTGTTGCCTAGTTTAGGCCTACTCTAATACAATCTATTTCTATACACTTTATATAGAAATTAGTCCCATTATGGGACTCCCATAGAGTCCCGTTAACAAAACACAGCTAAAATTTTGTCCGTTTATTGTAATAAATGTTTTAATAAAATAAATATCAGTAAATTATTAGGTAAAAGTAATTTTATTCTCATATTTAAAAATGTCAAAAAACAAAAAAATTAATTATTAATTCGTTATGTATTAATAAATAAGTATCGATATCATAATCTATAAATTTATTATAATGACCATATTCATTGTATAATTCTTTTAAAATATTAAAATTAAAGGTGTGGTCTCTTAAATTAGGCTTTGGGTCACCCTAAGGCCTGACCTTTTCCATACAGAAATTGTATGTTCATATACAGAAATTTATTGTATCATTTCATTATAATGTGAACTTTTTTTTTATTTTATTTAATTTTTTAACATTAAAATCCTATTAATAAATAAAAATATAAAAGTAATATAAGATATAAAAGTAATTAATTTTTTTTGGTGAAAACTCAATTATAAAAACATATATTTTAATCTCAAAATTTTAATAAATTCTTTAATAAAATATTTAATTATTCAAAATTAAACCTCAAATTTAAGTAATGATAGAAATTTAATAGAAAAATTTCTTCGAAACTTCAATTTATTAAAAAATGATATATCCTATTTCCAACTAGTGTCATACTAGTTGGAAATAGGATATGAGACGAAATAGGATTTTAATGGAAAATTCGCATTAAATCATGCAGAAAATGTGAATTATTATTGTAATCCATAGTCTATGATAAAATGCTAATCCCGATTTTTCACCACCGCTATGATTCTCAGAAAAATATTTTTATTCATAGCATTTTGTTGCTTTTCGCAGAATTTTAAAATTAATATAAATATTAATAAATAGTTATTTTTGTATTTATATTAATATTTTATTATTTCATTTTATTATTTCGACTATAATTTTCGATTCTGATACATATCGTGTGACCGCTCGTGACCAGGACTGCGCACGCATTTAACATTAGAGCACAGTCCTGGTTACGAGCGGTCACACGATATACATAATAAAATAAAAATATATATTATATTATGTTAATGCATATAAAAAAATTTTTCTGTAAATTGCAACAGCGAAGAATTTTGTATTCTGCGAAATAAATCAGCTCAAAACTTTGATAAAAGTTAAGGCGATTAACGCATTAATCGGATTTTCTGCGAATATTGCTGTTGCGAATCAAAACTTTACCATTATTTATATATATGAATACGAATTTTTTAATTTTAACCCTTCTGATGAACTAATATCTTCTGATTGTGTTCCCCATAGAACTTTTTGTTATACCTGTGTATGTTTGTATAGGGGTACTTTAATTATATTATGCCTAAAGTGACAGTTTCTTAGGGTAAAATGGCATTATAAAACTTTGATATTCCACATTTTTTAACATTTTTTATTAAAAATTTTCAAAAACACACCGCATTTTAAAGTTTTAAATTCCACATTTTGTTCCACATTTTGGCAGTTATAATTTCGCAAAAATCACATATCTGAATATGTACTATGAAAGTTAAGAACACGTACCATAAGTTCATCAGAATTTTATTTCGGCCTAATTTATAGAAAAAATTAATTTTCAAATAAAAAGTTTGAAAAAAATCGAAATTAATATTAATTTTTAAGATTATTTATTTGCAATAATTTAGTATGAATTTTTAAATAATATCGGTTAAGATTATTATTTAAAAATTATTCAATGCTCTAATTATTAATTATTAAAATTTATATCCATATTATTATCGAAATTTTATTCTCATATTAAATATGTCATTAATGAAACTTTTAATTACTTTTGAGTTCACATTTTAATTTCTATAAAATATTTCATAAATCATAATA